>BOLG01000197.1:3000000-3267500 GCA_016861445.1 Oryzias woworae
CGATTTTTGGTGTTGACATTTTTATTCTCTTTCTCACATCTACCTTTAGTATTTTGGCTGATTTCCTTTTCTTCTCTAGACATCAGGTACTTTTTACTTTTTAGTTCTATTCATTTTTTTTCCTATGAGTGTTTCCTGTTTATGTGGTTTCTTCTCATCCTTTCAGATGTTATTGCTGTTTTGTTTCTCAACAATTTTCTTTTATCTCAATTCCTCCATCTTTCTTTAGCTATATATATTGACAGTTCCCATATTTACACCGACCAAGCCTGCTCATCCATCTACTCGGCAGAACTATTACTGCTTTACTTTTCTTCAACCCCCCCAACACTCTTAATGCATGTGGCACTAGTGTCTTGTTAGTTTTCTTGTTGAAGCAGTTTCAGGGCAGCTTCCAGGTAGGCAGAAAAAATCTGACAGTGTGACCCTCAAAGGTCTAATTAACCTTAGCGTCCCAGTGGTTGAGCTGCTAAGAGGAATAGATGGAGGAAAAGCAGAACAAAGGGGAAAGAAAAGAGCAGAGCAGCTGCAGGGAAAAATTGGTTTGGAGATTCCATCACTCCACATTCTCTGAAAAGAGAGAGAGAAGAAAGTTGTGCATGACTGTTGAAGGCCATTGTTTGCTTTAAAAAAACCCAAGTGAAATGTGAAAGTTAAAGAAGTCATGCTTTCAGCTGCTAGAGCTGGACGTATTCTGATCTTTTTAAATAGAGAACATGCTTTGGAACCATAGTTTCGTATCGATTAAGGGCAGATAAGAGATTGCAAAAATTTCAAACACAGGAAGATGTTATTTCGATTTCTCAACTAACTGCGTTCGTTTTTTAAATTAGCTTTAGTGTTTTCCTGCTGGTCTACAAGTTTGACAGGAGCCACATTCAGTCTTATACTTATTTTTCAGCTAATAGGGCCATTTACAATCAATTACAATGTATGAGTCCATTGGAATTATATGAATTGGGTAAACCGTTCAGAGTTGGATTAGTTTAAACAGCGTTATTTCATGTTCCCTGGGACAGCCCCAGTATTAAAGGGTTAATTACTATTTTGTCAAAAGCTTAATACATTAAAATGTTTTTGTGAAGTTGTAGGCAAAACCCTGAGCTGAATATGCAATTTTGTATTAGAAATATTATAAAAACGTTATGTTTGAGTGACTTCTAGTTAGAACACATTTCTTATTAGTTCTGGGTATTTTTAAGATATTTCTTAGCTGTGCTCAGTAAATCTAATTTATGTTTTTATTTATTTGTGTTTAAACCTTTTTTTCCAACATTATGTCAATATGCCATTTTTAGGCTAAGTTTAATCCTTTATTTTAGGCTTAAATGCATTTTCTTTGTCTATGTAGAGAGATTCACTGTCATGTATTTTAAGTAAATGTACTGACATCTATGTATCTAGGCTAGACAAAAAACGGGAATACACAAGGTTTTTGTTTTTTATTTAATAAAAAAGAAAACTTGTGTATTCCCACAGTTTATATGACAAACTAAAACATTTAGGGGAAAAAAACACATTCTAGTTTGTGTCAGGTTTTTAAAAATAGTAAATCAATCCTTTTCACTAAAATAAGGGTGACAACAAAATGATGTAAAGGTTTGGAAACATAACAAACAAACAAAGCCAAAATTTCCTTTTACATTTTTTACTCAAAAGCACAACAAAAACAACAAAAGCAGTCCTACACATTCTGAAAAGAAAATTATAGAAACAAAAAAAAGTAGGTGATGCCGTTTTTTGTTCTGCAGAATCACTTGCAAGTGTTTAAACAACTCCATAAAAGTACACAACCTATTTATAGAACTCATGCAATATTTCAAAAGGCACCCTTGACCCATTTTCTTATCACTGAAATTTCCAGAATATCCACTGGAGCAGTTGGTGAAGTCAAATAAAACTTTAGTAACAAGATCTGAGCCCCATTAAAAAAAAAAAAAAAAAAAAAAAAAAAAAAAAAAACAGAATTTCAACCTTTTTGCCAAATATTATGGAAGTGACACTAGCGGTAGACAATGAGAAAAACGCATGGTTTTGGGGCTAAGTAATAGATGAATAATCAACACTTCCACAAGAGGCACAGGAGATGGATTACAGGACAGACACGGAGGAGAAGAAATTGTAAATTTGCTGTTAACAACCCAGAGAATAAGAGAGATCTGTCTCTGCAGCTTTATATATGAACCTAAAAACATAAATCAGACAAAAGTTTTTCCTTTAATTGTTCATCTACTTAATCAGTTGTTAATGACAGCATCAGTTATTCTGATAACATCAATCTAGTTGTTGCAGTAGACTTGTACAATCAGACATTTCCCCAGTTTTTCAAGCTTGCGTGGGTCTGGCACCATCATTTGCATTAAAAATTTATCAGGCTTGGCGCCTTTGAATATCATAGATTTGTTCAACCTAAAGCGTGCTGCTAAACCCCCTGAGGCTGGAGTAAAGTTGTAGTCTGGATCTCCATTTGTGAGATTAAACACATCAGTCTGAGTCAAGTTTAATCACAGGTCTGTCTGTGCATGAAACTAACTTCTTCAGCATTTTACTGAGCTCTAGCAGCACGATATCCATGTCTGGTTTGTCTTTTTTACTTTATTCAAATTAAAACTATTATTTTATGGTGGCTTAAAATGAATGTGGAATTTTTATAGCTTTTAAAGAGACATTCTCCTTCAAATGTGGCCGGTGTTATACCCTAAGCAAATAAAAAAGGTCTGGCCCAATGGTCTGCAAGAGTATTTTTCCCCAGCTCGCTGAAAGGGCTTCACTTCGTCATGGGTAATGCTTTTCCTGGACCTAAATGAACAGTTGGTGAAAGAAGGAGGGTATAAGAGAAAGCTGGAAGAGCTGTTCCTATGAGGGAAGATAGCTGTCAATAAGAAATGTATTCATAAAGAAAAAGTCGTATTCAAAAATACAAAGTTGTGCACAAAATATAAATTTGTGCGCAACTTTGTCTTGAAAAATGACATGTACATAAGTATGAACAGCCTTTGCTGTGAAGCTCCAAAATGAACTGAGGTTTATTCTGTTTCCACTGATGAGTTTTGAGATGTTTCAACTGCATCATTGAAACCAACATGTGGTAAATCCAGTGGATTGGACCTGGTTTGGAAAGGTTTGACCCTGTCTACATGAGGTCCAGGGTTGACAGTGCATGTCAAAGCACAAACCAAGCATGAAAGAATAGGAATGGTCTGTAGACCTTTGAGACAGGATTGTCCTGAGATACAAGGATGGGGAAGGGTCCAGAAACATTTCTGCTGCCTTGAAGTTCCAATGAGCACAGTGCTCTCCATCATCCATAAGTGGAAGTTTGGAACCACCAGGACTCGTCAGGATAGAGGGAAAGCTGACTGCAACAATGTACAGAGACATCCCAATGAAAATCTGATCCAGATTGCTCTTGACCTCAGACTGGAGCGACGGTTCATCTTTCAGAAGGACAATGATCCAAAGCACACCGCCAAGATATGGAAGGAGTGGCTTCAGAACAACTCTGTCAATGTCCTTGAGTGAACCAGCCAGAGTCCAGACCTGAATCTATGGAGAGATCTGAAAATGGCCGTGCACCCGCGCTTTCATCAAGCCTGATAGAGCTTGAGAGCTACTGCAAAGAGGAATGGACCAAACTGTCCAAAGAAAGGTGTGCCAAGCTTGTGATGTTTTATTTAAAATGACTTGAGGCTGTAAATGCTGCCAAAGATTCAGCAACTAAGTATTGAGCAAAGACTATGAATACTTATGTACATGTCACTTTTTAGTTTTTTATTTTTAATAAATGTGCAACAATTTCAAAATAACGTTTTCAACATTGCCATTATGGGGTGTTTTTCAAGGAATTTTTCAGGAAGAAAACTGATTTAATCCATTCTGAAATAAGGCTGTGACATCATAAAATGTAGAAGAGGTGAGGCACTGCGAATACTTTCCAGATGCACTGTATTTTTAAATAATTTTTCTAAATACTCAATGCATGACTGTCTGCATAATTTTCAAGTCACCAACAATTAGAGTATATATTAAATGTTACTAAACAAACGTCCTAAAGAGAACAGTTTTTTTTTTCCAAAAATAAAACTCTTCAAATGTTCTGTTCCACATGATTACACACAACAGAGTTCCACAACATTTGATCGATTCTAAAGAACTGAAAATGTTCATTTATTGAATTTGCTGCATTAGGTGATATTTACTGAAATCAAAGTTATTCCAATCCAAAACATCTGAATAGGTCAAGTTCCATTTGAACATAGGACCCTTATTTTGTAGCAGCTTCACAATTTTTGTACCCATTGAACTTGTGAGTTTCTGGAGAGTTTCTGCTTGAATGTCTTCACAGGAATCAGAATATCAGTATGTCAATATCAATATGTCAGAATAGCCTCCCAGAGCTGCTGTTTGCATGTGAACTGCCCCCCACCTTAAGAGATGTTTTTAAGAGGATTCTCCAAAGGTTCTCTATAGGCTGAGGTCAGGAGAGGATGGAGGTCACACCATCAGTTTATCTCCTATAGCCCAAAGCAGCCAATGATGCAGAGGGATTCCTGCAGCATGAGATGGTGCATTATCACAGTTCTTTTTCTTTTGTACCACAGCAGAAAGTGGTCAGTCAGAACCTCCACATTCTTTTCAGAGGACATTTTCACACCTTCAGGGACTGTAAGAGGGTGTACCAGCTCTCTCCATGATTCCAGCCCAAATCATGACTCCGCCACCTCCTTGCTGACATTGCAGCCTTGTTGGGACATGATGGCCGTCTACTAGCCGCCCACTACTCCATCCATCTGGACCATCCAGGGCTGCACGGCATTCCTCAGTGAAGAAGACTGTTTGAGGAAGAGTCTTTATGTATGTTTGGGTCACTGCAGGCGTTTCTGCTTGTGAGTGTTGTTTAGGGGGCAATAGCAGGTTTACGTAGAACTGCAGCCTCTGGAGGACCCTACACCTTAATGTTGGTGGGACTCCAGAGACACCAGAAGCTTCAAAAATGTGCTGCTGTTTTGTAATGGTATCTTAGCAGCTGCTCTCTTAATCTGATGCATTTATCTGACAGAAACCTTCCTAATTCTGCCTTTATCTGCACAAACCTGTGTGCTCTGAATCAGACACTAATCTCTTAATAGTTCGATGATCTTGCTTACGTTTTTGTGAAATATCCAAGGTGTTCATACCTTGTCCAAAGGCATTTAACTGCTTTTCAGCAGCAGAGATCATTTTTTTCCCATTTTGCTTAAAACATGTTGGTCTGCTTCATAATGTGGAATGTCCTTCTTTGGTAGTTTTTTCTTTAATGAAGCTCACCTGGAAAACTAATGATCACAGGTGTCTGAGATTGATTTCAGTGATCCAAAGAACTCACAATATCATCCATGAGTTTCATTGAAAGAATTTCTTTTTGACATTTAAAAACAACTTGCACAATAATTTGAAACAAATTGTATTGAGTTTATTTTTTAAATGGTTGATGGGGAAATGAGGGTTGTATTTTAATTAAAAGTTAAAATGTGATTGCTAGTTGGCGGCTAGATTTATTTCTATTTTTCCTTCATCTTCAATAATACCAATGAGGCTGGCATTATAAGCTTGGACCAGTGAGGGGAGTTGAGTCTATGATTTATCCCCTTGCACATGTCTGCCCTTCTGGGTTAATATTTATTTATTTTATTTATTTTTTAACTTTTTTATTATCTCTATGTTTGAGACTAGCATTCAACATAATTCATTGTTGGGGTGACTAGTTCTTCATGCTGTGATTGCTTGTTGCTGGATGATTACCAGTTTGGGTTTGTAGAACTAGCAATCAAAGGATGATTCTGGGTTGCTGGAACACACGTTTGAGTTGTTTCAGTGTCATTCGCCGTGTGGCTCAGAGACTGAGAAATACATTTCTCCTTGAGGTCCCTCCTTTCTCAAGGAGGAATTTGCTGGTTAAACAAAAGAAACTTTCAAATTGTTCCTGTGGGGGTTCTAGTGTTTTCGGAGAGTTGGAAGCCTGCTTTTTTGCTGATGAAGCGTTCTGTTCTCCTGGGATGAGGTGGTCTGACAGTGAAAGCTGTCATGTTAGATATGATCCGGTGCGCCTCTTCTTCTTTGCGATAGACACTTGAATGACGAGTCCTGCCCTTCATGCTCTGCCCTTTGTCTTCTGAGATTTAAAAATGCTGCTGAATTCTAAGCTTGGAATTGGCTCCAATGTTATTCTTTCGTTTTTGATCTTGTGATCCATGTTTACGCTTTGTAGACTGTCTGGCTGAATTTGAATGGAATGAATACACACCTGAATGTTGGAAGATTACGCCTACCTGTTAGGACCTGAATTTCGCTGCAGGATTGCAGGTATCTCGTTTATTAAAAGCAGTTCCCGCAAACAGAGCTCATAAAATCCATGTGTAATCAGGTGAAACAATCGCCGCCAACTTTCTGATGATGAACATAAGTCTCATTTAGTACCTCACAGGAAAAAATCTGTGTGAAATAATCATAAATTCATGTTCACTTTAAGAAACATTGCGCTTCTTTTGGTGAATCGTTTTCATGCTCCTCTGCTGTCTGCATGCAAGGAATACAAGCGCACTCCTATGAGGTAAGATGGCTGTCAAAAAGATATGTATTCACAAAGAAAAAGTTGTATTCATAAATACAAAGTTGTGCACAAATTTAAATTTTGTGCACAACTTTTCAGAAACAAATATGGTAAATGCAGCTTCTTCCATGTTTTCACTATATCAAGAAACAAAAAACCATCGGTGAGTTCTACAGAATGAAATCCGAATGGTATCCTTTGTTTTGAGAGACCTTCAGAAGGTGAGTAGACATGAGCACAGAGAAACTCTCAGTTCCAGTCGTTGACAGTCTGTTCTCCGGTCGCAGAGGAAACCTGTTCTTATGACAGCTTCTGTGTCCTCCAGAGTTTGTTCATGTCAAACTAAGGTCACGCACACTTCACAAAACAATATGTAGGCTACATTTTCACAGCCTGTGAGCAAGGTCACTGTAGTTTCAGCGGTCATCCTGTGAGGACTCTTTTGCGTGATGTATGCATGCATCATGCTTCAAACTAAACACCGGAAGATCTATCACGTCATGTCACTTTGCTCTTAAACATTGATGTTTGGTGCAGGGCATGGTTTATCCAAATTTTTAGGTCTTCATGTTGTCTTATTTGTAACAGAGACATGTTTTCTGTGTTGTTGTTTAAAAAAAAAGCCTCTTGTTTCTATGTGGGCTCTTTTTCAAACTTGTTTTATTTTTATAGTCATTTCTGAATTGATGACTATTATTATAGATTATTATGATTAGTCAATTAGTCTCAATCATTTTGACTTTGTTTGCTCTCTTTTTGCCAAAGCAAAACAATTAGTTTCTATATTCACTTAATCAGTGAAGTTTAATTGGAAAGGATTTCTGAATGAGCTTTTTGGTATTTAAGGTGAAAACCATTTCCTATTTAATGTGAACTAATAATCTGCTTTTTTATTTATTCCACCACTGGGTTTATTTTGATTTAAATCCAGAACAGCTTTTAAGGGGAAGGTGTCTTAATGGTTTTTGAAGAATTGTTTTACTTATGAAAATGTCTTAATAGAGAGCAATGTCCTTTGTTAATTAAGCAACCATTCAAAAGTAGCATTCTGTTGTTGCTAGAACTGATTATGCACAACAGCAGTAGCTGTAACACTGATCCATGCTGGATGACTCACCTGTGACACAATAGTAGCTATTGACATCATTCAGTTATTCAGCAAATTGGATGTTTACTCTAGCCAGCCCCTAGAGGCTGAAAGGGGGTATTGCATTTCTGTTTTTTTGGGGGGGATTGGTTGATTCATTGTTTGATTAGCTGTCTCTGGGGTGTTTGTGTCAAGCTCATACAAGATGAATCAAAGAGCTTTAGGAGAATTTTGAGTTGCTGTCTGATCAGGCGCTCTCCTGTTTTCCTAGAATGCTGAGGTGTCTGTGTTTGAGGTCAACATTCGGTTCATTGGAGGACTCTTGGCTGCGTACTACCTCTCGGGACAGGAGGTAAGTTCTTATAATTGTCTGATTGTAATATCACAGGCAGAAGAGTGTTCTCATGAGACAAAAATGACTTTAAGCAGAAAATAACAAAGATGGCGATTAGAAAATGAGGTAAGGTGCAGATGTTAAAGGTTCTGGATGGTTCTGTGTTCTGACCTGTAATACAATGAAAAAACAAAACGTGTATCATAATTTAAAAAAAAATCTGTTTATTATTCAGACCTGCATTTCCTATATTTTCTTGTCCTTCATCCTTTGTGTTCAGACCAGCTAGCAGACTTACTCATTAATAAAGCTAATAAAGGCTTGTTCCACCTTCTCTGTCAGTTTTCTTTTATTCTCCAACCCTGCCAGACCTTCCAGGCTGCTACAATGTGAGGAGAAAACAGCACCACAGTCTTAGTTCAGGTCTTTGAGCTGGTCAGCACAGCCCAAGTAAAGCTTGAAGTTGCACATTTTTCTAAAATATTTTCTAAAATCTTACTCCACAGTTTCCAGTCCCTTGGATCCGGTTTTGCGGATCAGTTCTTTTTTTAATTAACCTTCAGACGTCTAAAGCCTGAGGGTTTTGTGAAAAGTAAAAAGTTTTCTCTGAAATGTTCCCCTTCTCCACCTCTGCTAAAAATTAAAAGCACGATTTGGTGAAATGCTGGTTTTTAAATGATGAAAAAGATATTCTTTTCTCTTGTATTTTTTTAATCGGAAAGTTTGGAGTTGTCTCATCAGTGAAAGTCATTTATTGGTGGGAATTGATAGAAGATAGAAACTCAATACTCTCCCATAGGGCCTTGCTCCTGAAACAGAGACTGAGTCCATCTGCAGCAGAAAACCTGACAGTCAGCGAGCTTCTCTCCAGGGGAGCATATATATTATGAGAAAGTGCTTGTTACCTGTAGAGAGAGGAGAAGAAGCATTGAGAGATTAAATGAAAGGTCACAGACAGGATGAGATCGCAGATGATCTCCAGGGATGCAGTTCAATGAGCATCACTCAAAGTTGCTTAAAAATAGTTTCTAACATTTATTTTAAAAAAGAAAGTATCGAGATTGACAATGCACTCCACATTTTGTTCTTAGTTTCCTGAGCTCAAACTTCTCATAAAATATCAGTATAAGAGCTGAGCCCTGAAGGTATCTCACTGCAGCTATGCAGTTATATAAGCATGTAGGTGTCTGCCATTAGAACTCATTCAATACTGATCTTCTTGTTTGACTCAAAGCACATTGTTCCATAAAAAAGTTTCATGTACTGTCTTAAAAAGTGTGCGACTAGAAACGCATTCACACTAGTGGGGTTGATTCACACCAGAGTTCTTTGCTTTAGGGAGTCCTTTGGTTATGGAAAGTGTGAAAGCTCACCTGACCGTTGGTCCACACATGTGAACTCTGTTCTGCTTGAGAGTGAGGACCTCTTGTGACTTGAGGGAGAACAGAGATTTGGAAGTGAAGTAAAAGCCATTATTACTGCCACTTACTTTAAAAATAAAAGACAGCATTTCTTGAGAAGGTTTAACTCTGTCAATCAGCTCACATGTCTTTTCACCAGCGTTCTATCTGTAGTGAACTTTCTCCTGAAAAGCTTTTTCAAATACAAAAGCAAAATGGAACTCATCATTTGTCTTTTTTAAAGGTAACATTTCTGAAAAAATTTGATTTGAAAAAAAAGCAGTTCTCCAACATGAATCTGCACATTTGCATTAGAAAACTCATAGCTGTTAGTGTAAGGTTTGAATCATTGACTGCATAAGAAAACTGGACAAATCTCCTCCCCACCCTGTGTCCAAACAGAAGTACCAAGAAGTCAAAATCCCACAGACTTCTATAGAGAAATAACCAGTTATTACTCAGTCATTGTATATGTCATAATAACCATTCTTTCCTTTGATACCTTTTTTAAACATGATCTTGATCATTTTTTCTATAGTTCAAGTTATAAACTGACCACTCAGATACCTCAATAAAAGCACGTGATCACACGTTGAACGTTCGAAACATTTGATTGACAGATTATTATATGTAGCCCGCTTTCAAGTGGTAGGGGTGGGACTTTCCAACAAGCTCACTCCTGATTGATGGGAATAGTTGCCATAGAAACAATGACTCAGACCAATCACTGCTTACTGATGATGCCTGGTTCCAACATGGCCGCGTCTGTGTTGTGAAAAATGCCGACTGAATTGACTTCATTTGGTTGGAGCCGGTCATTTTCTATAGATGATGTCACACTCACTCGGTCCAGTTCTCATATGCTGTCAATGGTTTCATAGCTACAGAAGCTGTACTGCGCTTAAACACACTATTTCTTCATGTTCAATAATACCAGGAAGTGTTTTTACACAGCACAGAATGAAAAAGACCAGAATGGCTGGGATTGTTTTATACAAGTCAGGATTTTACACTGAACATATGTTGGATATGAGGTAAAAAAAAAAAAAAGCTATTGCTCATAAAAAAAACATTTCTTTTTTCCTTTTTACAACTGAATTTTTAAAAAGAAAATGATAAAAACATTTTCATGGATGTCATTAGTTTTCATATCTTTTAAAGTAAAATCCTCACAATCTCTACACAATGAATTTGAAGACTGCTCTGGTTTTTGAACCAGCAAACGACAGGAGTTAACATACCGGATCATTAACCTGACAAGATGAGGCGTTCAGTTTGAGTTTGATCTTAGCGTGTGTTGAACTCCATCAGATGACGAGATTTGGCACAAAATGGAAAACTTCACAGGAGGAAAACAGGAGACCAAGTAAGCAGAAATAGAAGAAGAATGAGGAAGATTAAGACTGGAGATTAGGATTAAGGAGCCGGTGGAAATGGTAAACAAGGGACCAGTGATGGATTGTGTTTACTTTCTTGTCTTCTGCTTTTTCTTTAAATCTCTCCTTTGGTGTTAACTCATTCTCCTAATGTTCTCTCTACCTTCTCCTCTTTGGAAAAGTCCTACTCTTCCTCCTCGTGTTTTTAATAAAGTTTTGTCTGTTTTTCCTCATTTTCTTGACACTTGTTTTAAATGTATTCTCTCCTTGATTTTATTTGTTCTTGCTTTTTCTAGTTTGCTGTAAACATATTTTCCTCTGAACCTTCTTCACTTTTTACATACTACATTTTTTCTATTTTTCCTGTACATTCGTCTTTTTTCTTTTATCTGACATTGTTTTAATTTTTGTTTTGTTTTTTATTACTGTTCTGTTGACTTAAAAACTGCACATTGTTTACTATCTACACCAAAAACAGTGTTTTTACTCAGTGTTTATGAAAATGTAATACATAGGTTTTGATCATAGTTTGAGGTAAAGCTGAGTAAAAAAAAATACTAAATGAATTCATAAATTTAAATAATCAAGTGTTCGTTTATGTTGTGATTACTTATGTGATTTAAAAACTGCTTTACTTTTTGATGTGTGATTTAAAAACTGCTTTACTTTTTGATGTTGTCTTGATCAGCTAAATTGATGTCTTTGTCCTTCGGTTTAGCAATAAACATTCATAAACTCTCTTGTATAACCAGAGCAGTCTTTCAAAATCGAAAATTGAAAATGTTGATTTTAATGAAATTGCATCAGATTTGAATGGACTTGAATTGGGTTGATTTACATGCAGAAGGATGTGAGCAAAGTGAGTCAGTTTAATGTGATTTTGCACAGTTCTCCTAATGCTGTCACTATGTTTGCTTTGTATGAAAGAAAACCAGACTTGGAGGATTAAATACATTTTCCTCTCAGAACCAACCCTAGCTAAACATTTGATGTGCTGGGGTGAAGCTGGGGCTGCACTGTGGCGTAGCCTCACTGCCAGAAGGCCCAGGTTTAAAGCATAACTGGGACCTTTCAGTGTGGAGTTTGCATGTTCTCCTCATGCATGTGTGGGTATTCTTCGGGTACTTCGGTTCTCTCCCACAGTCCAAAAACACACTTCAAAGTTTCAGTGATTATTCTAAGTTATCTCTTTGGTGTGAATGTAAGTATGTGGTTGCATGGTCCTGCAACAGACTGGAGACCTGTTCAGGGTGAACCCCACCTTCATACAAGAGTAGCTGGGTTGTCTCCTGCAACCCTGTGTCCCCAAAAGGGATTTAACAGGCTCTGAATATGCATGGATGGATGGATGGATGCATGGATGGATGGATGGACAGACAGACGGACGGAGGTGAAGCTGCTGTCCTCTTTGATCTAGACCCTCTCTCTCTGTTGTCAGAAGAAACAGCTCACATGAAAGCTTCTAGAGTTTTCTCTTACTCAGTAGCACCATATTAGCCAAACAATCAATAAAGTAGCTTTAATGAAATCCTTTTGTAGAGTTTCAGGTGTGTGACATCCTCAGTGTGGAAGAGTCAGCCTCTGCTCTCTTCTGCAGGTGACCCCTCTTCTTTAAAGTGTCCTCTTGACTGGACTGACCTTTACACTAACCTAACACAGACAGAGACTCCAGCACTTTCAATTCCTGTTACCATGTTTTCATCTCTGTTAAAAAACTGTCATCTGTTATAGAACTCTCAAGTCTTCCCACTGCATTAAAATGACTCAATTCATGTTGCAGATTAAAATATTAATCAATATATATTAAGCATTATCAACAATAATCAACGCAAACTTCTCATAAACAATTCATTGACTGTATTTGAGAGCTTAAACCTTTTACTCACAATCACCCAGTTACGAGTGATTGGTGTTACTTGACTAACAGATGAAACATTGTAAATTCATTGAAAGCTCAGAAGAAGAGTAACACCTCTGTGCTCTGCAGTTGCTGTGTTATTCTAGTCAGCAATTGATTATGCTTTTGTTTTATTTGAATCCGTTTGCCTAATGTATAAAAAACATAATTTAATATTTATTCTTGTTTATATGCTGCAGTGCTTGCCGGAGAAAGGCAGCAGCATGTTTTCTGTTGTTCAACACAGTAACACTTGGAAATAAAATACCCTAAATATTGTAAAATACTTTTAAAGATGCATCCTTCTGTATGGTTGGTGAGGCACAGTGTCAGTACCAAAATGACAAATGGACACTGACTTGTTGGAGGGACATTCCCACAGCATCACTCCGTGAAATGTGGGCGCTCCTCCTTAAAAGAGGGGATATCATTCAGATTAGGCTTTAAGCCTTGTAATGTAAGTACTATGATTGTGAACCGAGAGGATAATGATTGGATATTTGACAGGAACAACAGGCCTCGACATTAAGCTTTCTGAAATGTTTCCTCCAGGCATCAACAGTCCATTTAAATGAATCTTTATTTGTATTAGAAAAAAAGTATCTATGTATTCCCTTCCCGCCTCATTAAAAAGAAGTGGAACCATTTTAATAGTTGTCTAAAAATCCTTTAAGCATTTCTTCCTAACTGTTGCAAACAGGAGATTTTACCTCAAGGAAACTAAATAATGACAAGAAATTAAACAA
The DNA here is from genome assembly GCA_016861445.1 of Oryzias woworae. Taxonomy (NCBI): domain Eukaryota; kingdom Metazoa; phylum Chordata; class Actinopteri; order Beloniformes; family Adrianichthyidae; genus Oryzias; species Oryzias woworae. Next base: position 3,013,430 of record BOLG01000197.1, read on the forward strand.
GAGCTAAGTAAGAAGTAGTTAGAAATAAGCAAAGATCAGCGACAAGGTGAGGAAGGAACGATTAAATGTAGAAGAATGAAAAAGCAAACGCTACAGCACAGCCACGAACAGATGGAGGGAGGAGGTGGAGGGAGCGAGACGAGGGATGGAGGCTGACAAAGATGGAGCATTAGATGAAGCTTGGGCTGCTAGAGAAACAGATAATAATGGTGCAGGCTTCAAAACAGAGGGAGAGCTTAATGAAGGAGCGTGGAACAGAGGGAGATACTTTCAGGGCTTGAAGGCGCATAGAGTGAAGCAGACATGGAGTGAAAGTTGGTCTTGAAGCACCAAAAATGTAACACAAATGGAAACAGTTTGATCACAAGAAGACAAAGATGAAGGTTAGACATGGTCAAACAGAAGGACAGTGTCCCTCGCTATATTGTGGTTCACCTTCCACTGCCTCACAGTTTTGCAGATTTTCTTGGGCAGACTTGCATGCATTTTTTTTAACACTGCATTGTGTTCTGCATCCTGATTGGCTGTAGAGAATCATCAATCCTCTCTTCCTTTACCCGAAGAGTACAGATTACATTCGGTTTGTAAAGATGATCATTGTTTTCATTCTAAAAAACTGGACTTAGTTTTCTATAAAGGTTTGAACTTTAAGAGTTTAAACAAGAGAAAATGTCAAAAATATTCATATCTGTCTTAGAGTAGTGTATAAAGTTTGTAGTGAGGAGTGTTACAGCCTCAAAACCTATATAATTATTGTTTAAAAAAAAGAAACAGATGACTACTTTGCAGATTCCATTTATTGCGGGTTATTTCTAGAACGCAACTGCAATAAATGACAAACCACTGTAACTTCTTTTTGCCGTATTGTGAACCAAAGTTTCTTCCATCCAACATACAGTTTTCTTCTCCTTCATCCTTCTCCTTTCTTCTCATTACATCCATCAGTACCCACACTCTACTCTGTCAGCATGTCAGTGCTGTGATGGGCAGCATAGAGCTGTGCTGCTGGCCTGCACTGTGGAAAATCCAATGGCTGGCTGTTTGATCTCACTGGGAAGCATCGGACTCTCTTTGTCCCACTGAGCATGCCCAACAAATCCTGGACTGGACTGGATCCATGACTGAATACCATGACATCACAGCTTAGCAGGAAGATGGTCAGAAACGGCCACTGATGCTTTTGGCACAATCCAGATCATATTTTGAAGCTAGCAAAGGCTTTAGACCTGTCTGTATGTAGGAAAACACTGGCATTAAAATATCTACAGCATATTTATGCATAATTCTCCTTACTGCATTGTGGATGTAATAATTGCTAATAGTCAAAGTAGTAGATTTCAAAGCAGTCGGCTGGTTTTATCTTTAAATTCAGGTTTAAAGTGTGTATTTTAATGAACCTACACCTTCCTGCAATTGTTTGTGCATAAAACTAGACAGTTACAAAAATGACATTAAGTTTAAGAAATTCAAAGATTGGTTTGCTTTGCTGTGGTGACCCACACAAACAAGGTTGTTGTTCACCACAACGAATCAGCTTTCACTGATTCACACAGGTGGCTTGGCAGAGAGTATTGCGTCGGATGTCCTTCCTGACAACCCTGCATTTTATGTGGGCTGGGGACAGGCACAGGGAGACCCAAACTTAGGTCTCCTTGTGACTACAAAGTTGGGGAGTAGCGTGAAGGGTCTTTCCTAAGGACCCATACTAGATGAAGCTCATTTTTCTGGGAAGCAACCTCAGGTTTCCCGCACGCCAGCCCTACACACAGTAAACTGAGACATCCAGCCGTGACCCACACAACCAAGAGCTGCCAAAAAAAAAAGAACATAGACTATAAAAAAGGTTTATTGACCATACACTGTATAAAACTATACTATTACATTTAACTCCACATAATCCTGATGGACCTGTTAAATGCTTTCTGGTAACTGACACGGAGCAGGAAGCATAAAGCTGGATTGTGGCACAAACGTTTAACTTTTTCTGCACAATCTTTGTGGAAAATAAAAAGCAGTAAGTTGAAGTAGCAACTAAAAGAGCAGTAAATATTGGCCATGCCAGCTGGTTGTAGCTGTTTCTGATTCCTGTCCTCTGGGAAAGCTTTTCTTTCTTGCAGATATTGCTTTGACATGCTCAGTTACTGCTTCTGTTTCTGTGCCAAGGCAAAGAGCAAGCAACCACACAGGGACGAGGAGAACCAAGATGGTGCAACAAACAGGGAGAAAGTTAATTTCATACCTGCCTTTCTCAGTTACCTTTGTAAATACATTACTTAGCTTCTTACACAAGCCAGAAGAAAACATGGAGACTGCAGGAACGCAACTTTAATCAATAGAAGAAGAAGAACTTGAATAGAAAAAGTTGCAAACATTGCATGGAGTTGAATAGTAAAACCTAGACTATGCAACAAAAACAGGAAAGGAGAAGGTTCTGGTCAAGAAGGTGATGTTAATGAGGGAAAGAAAAGAACTGATCAAAGGGAAACATTGAAGGAAAGGAAACAAATGCCTTGAACTAACATTAAACTCGTGCAACACCCAGCTCTCAAATACAGCGATAGTTTTTGATTGAAGCATGTCGGGTTGTCAAACATGATTTCTAAAACCATAAATGATATCAACACACAATGATTCAAATCTGTTTCCAGTGTTTTGCTTTTTAGTGTTCCTGACATTTTCAATCCTTTAAAAATATTTTGAACTAATTTGTTCCACCATCCTTTATTTGGAATGTTTTTCTTTCAGTGTCTGCCCTTAGATTTTCAGAATGGAAGAGTGGGACTGATGCAGAAAGTCCTACAGAGTAGTTACAAAGAATCTTTGTGGGGTTTGAGCCTGATCTCTGTGGTGCCAGTTCATTTGTGAAAACATCGTCTCACGCTCCATAAACCAGACAACAAAACAACAACAACAACCTGCCCCCACACACACACACACACACACACAGTCTGAGCCCAGGCTGTCCTGGCAACAAAAGCTCTGTCTTACCGGGCTGCAACTGACTGTGACAGATCCCAAAGAGCCAAACTAAAGAATCTTTCAAAAATGTTTCCTTGTATTGAGCATGCCTGTCGTCCTGTTGGCAAGGGGGGTTTGGTGCCCAGGTTACGGAAATTAGAGCAGCATTTTTTGGATATTTTTTTCTGTGAAGTTATATTATCAAAAATTAAAGCAATTAAATAAGAAATTACTAAACATTGATTTTTAAAGGGTAATGAAAAAGCAGAGATCAACTTCAAATTTCAAACCTTAGACAGCTTAATTACTCTCTGCTGACCTCAATTGAGAAATCTGCACACTGTACCTGATAACACTTAACCTGAAAATCACTGAGACATTTCTGAATAACTTCAGTTACTACTCAGGGTAAAAATGTAAGTTTTTTTATTATAAAGATGTTAAATCCCATCTGAGAAAATATAACATCTATCATTGGATTTCCTTTGTAACTGTTGATAGATGCCAGGCCTCTGAATGATAAATTCAGTCAGAAAGTTGATCAGCTAATTATGACTGTATAAAAGTGACACACATTCCCAGCACACGCTCACACACTTAATTCTATCTCCCTTTTTTGGCCCTCAGGGCACCTTCTTCTACGCAGCCACATTCAGCACATTTCACAGTCTACTCCCTAATCCTTTTAGGAGGCGCCAATTACTTGCCAACAGTGGCCCAGTCCTTACAGCACAGACTGTGCGAGTCTTGTCTGTGTACAAATTGTTTGCTTTGGGTTTTATGGGTAAAATTATTCTTCATCGGAGGATCAGGGAGTGAAAGGATGAGCAGGAAAAGAGGCCAGATAAGCCTTAAAATGTTTGTCCAAGAGATGTTTCAGTGAGGAGAGGTTTTACAGATCTGCTCTTTAAAATGCTGCGTGGGAATAAGCTCTCAGCTTGTTTTTAATCAGAACATCAGTTTCTGGAGATTTATTGCTGTGAGAATAGGAGTGAAGATCTCAGGCGTTATGCTCATTTCTTAAAAACGTTTTTTGGAAGAACAGAAAGATTTTGTGAGGAAAGAATTCTTTAATAGTTCCCTAAAGAAATCCAACTTCTTTTCAGACTGCCATAAAAACTTTTTTTTCCAAGTTATTAAAAGAGTTATTAAAATGTCACTGACTTTTGAAGGATATTTAGTTAACATTGAATCTTATCATTTGTGCTCGGGTGATGAAGCTGCTGTTTGAGGGTAAACACCTTACTATTGCTGACCTTATTATTTTATCGGCGTTGAAAGTCTGACACTTCCTTTTTATACATGATATTTTCCGGGTGAAGTAGACATTTTTTTATAGTTGTCAAAATTGTTAACCCTGTTTCATGTTACATTTTTCAGTGCGTGGGCAGCATTGTGGTACAGTGGTCAGCACTCTCGCCTCATAGCAGGAAAGTCCTGGTTTAATTCCCAGCTGGGACATTTCTGTGTGGAGTTTGCCTGTTCTCCTTGTGTATGTGTGGGCTTTCTCTGGACACTCCGGTTTCCTCCCACAATCCAAAAACAGGCTTCATAGGTTAGTTGATGATTCTAAATGATCCATTATGTTTGTGAGTTTGTTACCATGCGATGGACTGGTGGCCTGTTCAGGATGTACTCTGCCTTTACCCAACAGTTGCTGGGATAAGCTTCAGCATCCCCATGACCCAGAAAAGGATTAAGGAGGTTCAGAAAATGGATGGAAAGATTTTTCAGAGCAGGCTGTCTTAAAGCTTTGACAGTTACTACAAGTAGTAAAAACAAAAAAGTAAGGAGACACATTCTAATTTTATTTGTCATATGCATACACTATAATGCATGTAGACGTGATGAAGACGATCTTCTGCAATTCAAACTGAGCATCAGAATGGGAAGAAAGGTGATTGAAGTAACTGAACGATTGTTGGTGCCAGATGGGCTGGTCTGAGTTTTTCAGAAACTGTTGATCTACTAGGATTTTCACTAAACCAACTCTAAGGTTTATAGATAATGGTCAGGAAAAGAGAAAATATCCAGTGAGCAGCAGTTTTGTGGGCGGAAATGTCTTGTAGATGCCAGAGGTCAAAGGAGAATGGCCAGACTGGTTCCAGCTGATTGAAAGGCAACAGAAACTTAAATAACCACTGGTCACAACCGAGGTCTGTAGAAGAACATCTCTGAACGCACATGTCCAACTATGAGACAGATGGACTACAGCAGCAGAAGAACACAGGGTGCCACTCCTGTCAGCTAAGAACAGAAAACTGAAGCTACAATTCACACAAGATCACCAAAACTGGACAATAGAAGATTAGAAAAACATTGTCTGGTCTGATGAGTCTCCATTTCTGCTGTAGAATTCAGATGGTAGGGTCAGAATTTGGCATCAACAACATGAAAGTATGGATCCATCCTGCCTTGCGGTGACTGGGTTAGGCTGTAGTTGGTGGTGGAATGGTGTGGGGGATTTTCTCCTAGCACACTTTAGGCTCCTTAACGCCAATGCATCATGGTTCCAACACCACAGCCTACCTCAGTATTGCTACTTAGTATAGTTAATGACTACAGTGTCCCATCTTCTGATGATACTTCCAGCAGGATAAGGCTCTGTTATAAAGCTGGAACCATCTCAGGCTGGTTTCTTGAACATGACAATGAGTTCACTGCACTCTAATGACCTCCACAGTCACCAGATCCCAACCCAATAGATCACATTTTTGTATGTAGTGGAACGGGAGATTGGAATCACGGATGAGAAGCCAACAAAGCTGCAGCAACTGTGTGACGCTGTCATGACAATATGGACCAAACTGAGGAATGTTTCCAGTATCTTGTTGAATCTCTGCCACCAAGGATTAAAGCAGTTCTGAAGGTAAGAGGGTCCAACCTGATACTAGCAAGGTGCACCTACTGAAGTGGGCATTGAGTGCACGTATGCAGTGAGGATCGAAAGTTCGGGTACCCCAGGTAAAATGTTAAAAGGGTTTTAAAAAGTTAAAAGGGGGTTGTGAGAGGAAATTATTGAGAAGCACTGTGTTAAAGTGACAGTTTCTCGCTACAAGGACGCTACTCTGTCTTGAAGCAGAGCGAACGCACGCACACATCAGTCTGTTCCAACAGTTTTCAAGTCTTGATGAATAACAAAAAGAAACAGGATTAGGATTGATTACATGGCCAGCAGTAACATTTAAACTAAATTGAAGCAATTTATTCACCTCAAAAAAAATAACACATTTTTTGTTAAAACTAAGTCTTTGAGACAAAAGGAAAACAAATAAAACTTCAACATTTTCCCTTTTTGTGCAGTTACAATTGAAAATAGACATGGATATAATGTGAGTCTGTTTTTGTGTAAAATTTATCAACCATGTTGTAAACATAATTGTTAAAAAAAAAAAAAAGCTACAGCTGTTTTGGCACAAACATTTCAAAAATATTTTAAAAGATAAGTCACAGTTTAGATAGAATATATTATTGTTTTTGTGAGGTTACATAAAATTGCATTTTAATAAACTGTAGGGAAAACAACTATTTTGGTAACTATTTTTGTCTATTTTTATTTATTTTTTTAACTTTTTTTTTTTTTACATTTTTGATGTTGATGTGATGAAGGATTTGTGTCAAGGAAAAAGTGTACCTTGGCTCAAAAAAGGTTGAAAAACACTGGTCTACTGCATTATTCTTCAATTTTAGGAGATTCATTCCCCATTTTCCCCTCTGTTTTTTGCTTCCAGTCCATGTTTGTTTGTGTTTGTTAAAGTCTTGTAATGATTGATTTTTTGGAGCCTTGTCATACATTTAGAAAGGCTAAACACTGAAGCTGCTTCTCTCAGCATCAGCAGCCTTCCTGTAAAAAGCTTTTATCTCAGAAGCCCTTATTATACTAATCTTGGCTCCTACTGAAGTAAATATGATGTCGACAGAATAGATGAACGTCAACCTGAAGGTTATCCTGCTGGAGTTGTGTCAAAGAGGGAAATAATGGTCCCTGGGTTTGTTTTGTAGGGAGTGGAGCAGAGATGCGTTCTATAAATCGGTTGTTATTGGCTGGATCAGACAAACTGTCAGAGTTGATCATCTTCGTGAGGAAGAATGCAAAATAAGGATGTGCTCCAGGAAACAGCCAGTTCCTCTTTAGATTTGACTTATTTTTAGTTGTGTTTTGAACAACATAGAACAAAATATTCAAATGTTCTTGTACTGATTCTTTAATTACTCATGTTGATCAAAAGGACAATATACCTTCTCCCAAATGAGGGAGGCAAAAGCAATAATTTCCTTAATTTCCGTTAGATTGCAAAACAATAACTATTAACCTGTTTTTAAGTAATTCCGTGTATTTTCTTGTAGAGTTCACATAAAAACAATAGAAGCAGAACACGATAAATAGTTGTTTGGAAGATGTCGAAACCTTAAAAGTAAGCTAAACACTAGTTGACCTACATTTGCTTTTTTAAATATTTGCCCCGCTGTAAAACCCAAAAGCTTTAGAGTATAAAGTCTAGTGTCGATGCTCATAAATTCTCTTTCAGGTCCTGAAGCTGCAGCGTAGAACAGAGTCAGGATCTGCGGTCTTTCTGTAAAACGCCGACATTATTCAATGTTTCCTGTTCTTTTCTTGATGGAAAATTTGAGATTTTGTCTTTCTTTTTCTCCTGGATTCTTGTAGCCTCAAACTCTACTTAGATCAGTTTTAATCCACTCTAGTATTATTCTTGAATCATTAACTTAGACTTTATCTGAGACAAAGTTAAATCTTGTTGCATTCATGTAGATGTTGACCGAATAATATTTTAGTAATGAAATTATCAGCTAAAAAAAACATTTATTTTCTTGACTTTTTTTTTTGTATGTTAACATGTGTTTGATCCAAGTTGTTTGGTGGCCGTAAAGAGCAAATCACATCAACAAAGCATTTTAAAGACCACAATGACAATTAAAGCAAAACCAATATAAAAAAACACCATTACAATTCAGAAAAAAACAACAGAAACCAAACCAAAGAATTCCAGAAACCAAAACATAAAAAACAAAAATGAAAAAAAACATTTCATAAAACAAATGTAATTTTCAGAAAACAAAATGAAATGTTAGAAAAACGAAACAATGAGAAACCAGTTTTCACTGGAGCTGAGTATCATTAAAGCTGTTCTCTCCTAACACGATTCACAAGTCAAATTTGTGTCTCAAATTTGAAGTCATGCGGTGAATTCTCTGCTTGCCACTAGTCCAAAAATTTTTTTTTTAGCTTGACGCTTCAGCCACATGTGGGAGGAGCTACCAGCTAATGTTTTTAGCCTGATCGTTACATGAACCTGTGTCTCTGTTTATTTCATTTACAATGCATGGAAGATGTAGATGACGTTTAGAGATCAGGTTCATTTATTTAGAAATGATCTACAAAAGCATCAGTAATCACGTCTCCATGTTTGGGTTCATGGGATCATTCAGAGATTCTCTTGGCACAGTAAGCTCCACTCCTTCAGCGAAAGCTGCGTCTGGACGGCCGCTTCCGCTGTCTTTCTGTCTCTCTCTGACAGAGTTTGAAGGCTTGGAGTCCAACATTAACTCAAGAGGAGTTCATGAGCTCCAAGCAGGCTGTCTGCCCAATGCCACAGCGGCTCTCTGTCCGGCCGCCGGCACACCCCCCAGACAGACTGTCTAGAGTGTACCCACCTGCACCCAACAGTAGCCAGGATGGGCTCCGGAAAACCTGCTGCCCTGAAGGAATACAGCAGGTTAAGAAAATGGATGGAAGTTCAGGTGGAAAACTATCGAATTGATCTAATGATCTGATCGAAACACTGAAATGTCACTTGCCCAAAGTAGAGTGCTTGATTGGTTGATGCGCCACAGCAATCATGCCAAAGTTTATTTGAACTCTGGTTTTGCTGCCCAAATCGCGCCACATTGCTTAACTTGTGCTGCTGCCAGACCGCAGGACCTCACATCGCATCTGTACCATTGACTTAGCATTGAAACTGGCCGTCCCTGACATGCAAATGGTGTTCTGTGTGAACAGGACTTCACAGTAGTATGAACTGCTCAGTACACAGAAGAGAATGTTACATAGACAGTCATAACACAGACCCACCTTTTACTGGAATACAACATGATTTTAAGCATTTCTACTTCTGATCACTAATAGCTTTATATTTCTGCAAAAGGCTTTCCTGTCAGTGCAGATTTTAGATGGACTGTTGAGGACACTCTTTTCATATTTTTTATTTGTGTGTGTCTGTTTTCCCCATCTATGTACATAAGAAGCCTCCGTGGGCATAGATTTAGTCTTCCAATCACGGTCTTCGACTTTGTCCAACCTTTTATTCCACATCAGGCTATCGTCATTCACATTCTGGCGTTTTACCTCCTGCTCATTTGAAGCTTTCTCTCTGCATCTAAGATAGGCCTAAGAAACCAATTTCTCATCCATGTCTGTTTTATTTCATGCTTTTACTCCACCCTATGACCTCCCTATCCTCTTTTTAATGTCCAAAAAAGCTGCTTAAGCCTTTTGCAAACAGCCGCATGTGTTGCAGCCCTCCTCGTGCTCTTGGAGACAGCAGGAATTTTCCATAGATCAGGTCGCTTTAAACCTGCATGAGCAGCCTCACTTGATGAATCAGCCTCCGTCTGCTGGATTGCTTTCCTCTAGCCCTTTCCTGCCTGACTGCTGTCAGGCTGCAGAACTCTCCCACTGAGTATTTTTTTTCCTAAAACAGGATTTGTTCATAAATTAAGCCATGCAAAGCTCAACATTTGAATAGGTGATCACATTTAACACCAGTCATATTGTTAAATCGTGTGTTATGTTGCTTCCTCATTATTGCTTTTTCTGTTGTTTTTTTTTTAACAGTCACTTTTTCAATTGACAAAAATGTCACCAGATTTCTGCAGTTCTATGATATAAGATGCTGTTTGCTTACTTAATGTCTCCGAAGACCCTGTAGCAACTTAATTATAGTGTTTCATACCTCATTCGCCCTCTTTGGCACTTTCCCTAATTGTGTTTTCTACTCTCAGCAGTTTGAATGTTGTAAACATAGATTTATTTTGTATGTTTTTTCTTCGCCCTCTCTATTTAAAGGGCCTATATCATGAAAAAACACGTTTTTTAACTTTCAAGTGTATTAAATGTTAATTCCCCATGAACAACAACCTAACAGCGATATTTTGATCCATTCACGCTTCTCTGATCATTCTTCTAAAACTCTGAGCACCAACCCCTTCATGAAAAAGAGCAGGTCCTCACATTGTGACGTAGGCAAGTGGAAAACAGCTGCACTGCCAGCACTGTTAGCCCCCAGGCTAACACACACACACTTTCTCTGCAGAACTAGCAGTGATCTGCTAAACGTTTCCATTTTATATGCACAATATGCACATCCGTTTTTGCAAAAAGTTTGTTTGTTTTCATGGGCAAAACGCCGGCTCTAAGATAATGTCATGAAATGGAGCTTAAGGCTGTGGAAAGAGTGGAAAAACAGAAGCAGCTCAAATCACTTATCTTGGACTTTACATTCTCTCAACATTTACATAAATCTTTGATGGCAAGCAGATCTTTATTTTCAACCTATAAAGAAACTTTATTGTACTTTTAGTGTAATTTGTTTCTGATAATATCTGTTTTTACTACCCGATGTTTTGGGGGCAATTTCCCTGTTGTGGGATAAATTCAAGTTTTCTCTGTTTTTATTTTCTTAATACTGGGCTTATATTCCATTAAAATAAATTAACTTTAAGAGTTGAAACATGAGAGAAAAGTGTCAAAATGTCAGTCTGAGAAAAGTTTCTAAAGTGTGTAGTGAGGAGTTTACACCCTTTCAACCATCTATTCTTAATAAAAATCAATAAAAGCTGACTACTTTGGGGATTTCACCTATCACTGGTTATTTTTGGAACATAAAACGTTAAAGGAGGGAACACATTATTGGATTAAATGTTTTTTTGAAGAACAAATGCATTTAAAGTCAATATTGCATAAAAAAGAGGGGGAGAAAAATCCATCAAAGCTAACAAAGGCTGGAAAACTTCAGCGCAAATCCTGATCGGGATCATGGGGTCATCTGAGACTTTCACAGAGCACCCCCCCAAGGCTGTCCACCACAGGGTCACAAGTACTGAAAACCCCACTCACTCACTTCTCAGAGGCAGTCTAGAAACACTAATGATGGATGAAGCCATATAAAATAGAGGAATGTAGAAACACGTTCAAGGTAAATACTATTTCTGCTGTTGTCGCATCATGTCTGTGACCAGAATTGCAGTTCTGTCTGTTGTTTACATGAGACGAAGGTTCATGATTCATTCATGCTGCTTTTATCACGGTGCTTCTGCGCTCATCAGTTGTCAAAATGCAACTCATTTGCTTTTCGTCCGATTGCGCCTGTCAGGTTTATTTTCAGCCATGTTGCTGAACAACAGCTCTGGAGCTTTATTATTTAGTGAGAGGACATATTCTTGGCAGCTTGTGTTTGAAACGCCGTATTTTAGGGTGCAGTGGAAGACGTGTCTCAATTGAAAATGACTTTCATTAAAATCATGTAAATAGAACAGGTATGCTCAGCTTATGAGCTTGGTAAATATGAAGTTATACCACTAAAATCAGTTGGAGTCTTTTGTGTGTTTGTTTAGAATTCCATTTCCATTCTGTGCTGCTGTTATTATGATATAGATATTATATCACTTCTTTTTGGGCAGAAAGTTGTTGGCAAAATTTAGCATTTACATCAGCAAACTGAACATATCTGTGCTGGAATGTTGTTCTTTGAGAAACCGCAACAAAAACTGGGTGACTTTGTTTGACAAGAGAGACCAAGAGCAAAGTTTAGCTGCAGCGTGAGCATGTGTTGTGTGTTGTGTTCCATAGTGAACTTGTTAGCTATTCCTGTGTTTAAATCAGTGAGAGCTAAAAAGAAAAAATCATTTGATGATTTGTGACGGTAAAGAAGATTCACCTGAGACTTCCTTCATCACAACAGTATTTGATCAACACTGTAACCTGACTACTCACTGATGATCATAGCATACCAGAACATTTGCTTCTCTATTGGCCACTTTCAGTTTTGATGCTTCACTTTGTCATGTCTTGGCAAGAACAATGGATTTCTCTGGATTTCTCATGGCTTTCATCTGCCAGTGGAGAGTAAAATTCCACATTAGCTCCTAACATTTCTCTCTACTGGTTTAATACAATAAGACTCCATCAAGAAAACAACAGCAAGTCAACAGATTGTAGTTTACTCTCCTTTTGTCAGCTGGAGCAATCTGACCTCCAAGGTTCATATTTCTATAAGACCCTTCAAACTCTGTTGTCTTTGATACACTGGGACCATGACTTAGCAACAGTTTGCTGCAAATCATTTTCATCTCCTTTTTAACCTTTTTTCAGATTTTTTTCCAAGATCTCCAGACCTAATGTTCCCATGTATCTCTTTTCTCCAGGTGTTCAAACTAAAAGCTGTCCAACTCGCTGAGAAGCTCCTTCCTGCCTTCAACACCCCCACTGGAATCCCCTGGGCCATGGTTAACCTTAAGAGGTGAGTGACTGAAAATCAATGTCATTGCATCTGATCAGTTTAACTTTTGTACCAACACAGAGACTTACTCTAATGTAAAATTACTGAACTGAAGGTTTTCTTGCTGCTTAATGTTCCATGTCCCCTCTTGTTCAGTGATATATATATATGTATATAAATATTAGGGCTGTCAACGTTAACGCATCAATGTAAAAAGAAATAACGCGTCCATTTAGAGTAATTTAAAAAATTAACACGTTAATATTCATTAATGCAAATTATTTACACTTGAGAAGCGACCGTCTTCTGCTTTGCGTCTGACGGTACAGGCTTCGAGGCTTACATTAATTACTGAAAATACACTAATGCCATGGTCAATTACAAAAATAATAATCCATTTTTAGTACGTTATTCTCTTTTTTTTTTTTTTTTTGGTTTACTTTCTCAAACTGTTGCTATATATATATATGCTGATTGCTACTATAGGTTCAGTAAAGCATCAGTTCAGAGAGAAAGTTCACCTCTTACCGCTTGTTTTTGTTCAGAAGATGAAGCAAAAAGTTTATCTTAAACTAAAACCATTCATTCTTTTTTTTTTTTTTTTTTTTTTTGAATGAAAAATTTATTGAAGGAAAAATCTTTTTTCTGGCCTTTTTTTTTGTTCAAATGCCGCAAATGTTGGTATAAAATGTACCTCCATATATATAGAGAGAGAGCGACGAGCGAGCGAACGAGACAGAGAGAGACATAAAACTGGGGGAGGGGTTACTGTTGGTGTTAAAATGCATTGATTTAAAGCTTTTTAGGTCAGCACGTTTTTGTTTCATATCCTGGTTTCTGTTTTAAACAGAAAATCTTTGTCTCATTTACAAATTCTGTAAATGAATGTCATTGGAATGGCAGGTGTCGTTAGATAACTGGTTTATTACACATTTGAGATAATCCCAAAATCCTTTCCTCTTGTTGTTTTCACAAAACCAAAACTCTGAGACACTGAAGCAATTTAATGCCCGTTATTTTCCTGTACGGTCCCCCACATAATCATGTATCACCAGAGTTTAATTACCACAGTCAAGGCACGTTTGTCAACAAAAGTCAGAGTTCCCCAGAGATGCACATAAAGAGCCCTAAAAGCTCTGTTTGAATGTCTTACATTGATTGTTTTACAGAGGATTACATAGTTTTAGAATGATTATCTTTTAAAAGACTTTTTAGAATGACAATCCTTCCATTAAGGTTGCAGCTCTGAACGACAGTATTGTCAGATCGACCTGACAAAGCTTAAAAAGCTCCAGCAGATCCTCGCTCCACCCACACGTGGTTTGACTGCTTTTGCCTGATTAGACCTCTTCTCAGGGCTGCGTGGGTGTTCACAAACAGTGCTGGAAGAAGACAATAAGCACAGCTTTTTGTGTTATTCCCAAAGGTCTTGTACTTTTAGCTCCACACCAAGAAATAGCTTTAACAGCAAACAGTTTTTCTCTGATCAGTTTCTTACTTGTGTTTTTTTAACTGAGATGTTTGATTTTATGCCTTGATTTTTCACCAAATATTTCCTTTTCTATCCCCTATAACCTAGACAGTGTACATTTTGTCACTGTTAACTGAAAATGTTCTAAATGCCATTAAAATGTCTTTTTTTGATTGAAGTACTTTTTCAAAGCCCTGGATGGGAACCAAAGACCATACCTCACAAGTTGTTTTAACCATATGTTTGGTATCATAAAGAAACACCATTTTCAACCAATTCATTTAAAACATTAATGTAATGCTACATTCACACCATGCTGGGAAGCACGTAATCAAGCAACTGCTTTCAATGAAGTCTATGTAGACACACATATATGGGCGGCTGTGGTGCAGTGGTAAGGGCAGTCGCCCTCTGATCGGAGGACTGCAGGTTTGATTCCCGCCTTGCCCGCCCATACAAGGGCAAGACACTGAACCCCACTTTGCCTCTGATGGAAGTTTGGCTCTAGTGTTTGGCAGCTGAGCCACCATCAGTGTGTGAATGTGTGAATGGGACCGTGACTGTAAAGCGCTTTGGCCCTTCAATGAAGGTAGAAAAGCACTATATAAGTAAACGCCATATATGCGTTTCTGAGTTCTGTGTTAGTCTGACGCTCTCAGCTAACTCGTGTTCAAAACTCTTACATCCACACATCGATACGCAAGTTTTTAAGTCAGTTTTCAGACGCTAAGTACAAAAAGTGCAGTGATTTAGCACGCTTCAAAAGTTAAACCAGTTGAACTTTGACTTCTTAAGGAATCAGATTTAGTAGTGTGGGTATCATTCTTTTCAAACACGGAAGTACTAACCGTTTGAAGATCGATCGTGAAAGAGAAATTCATAATTCTGGTTAGAGTTCTATGACACCAAGTCTTTCATGAATCGGAATAGAACTGTGAAAGAAAACGTCTGGAGCAAAAGTCACCAGATTTGCATCCCTGACATTTTGCACCAAACTTCTTCCAGCTGTTATGAGTATGTGCTCTATTATTGGAACATAATATATATATAGCAACAGACCTGATGCTAAAACCGTGTTCAAGCACCCGCATTCAGCGTGTTCTTGAATGCACCACACGTGCATTTGTGTGTGCATAGCATAACAGTAAATCCCTTAAAAAAAAAGTGACAATTTTTACAATTCCTCCACAGTGACAGGTTTAATGTTTGTAGGGAGATGCAGTCTCATATTGACCAAAAACTCTGAAGTAACCACTGACCCTGGGCAGAGATTTGCACCATCTAATGAATGTTTGGCTATTTTCTCACTTTCTCACTTCCAGCCTGCTCTGCCGCTCACCTCCACAACACCACATATGAGCTTTTCTAGCTTTGTGTTTGAAAAGGGCAGTTCTGGGATTATCTTAATGCTAATTTTTTTGTTATTTTTGTTATTTTTTTGTAATTTTTGCATAATTTCGCTAAATGAACAAGGACTTCCTAGATCAATTATTTAACTGCAGCATGGATGTAAAAGAAAAGTTAATTCTCTGCTGGGGTCTTCATTTAGACTACACGTCCTAACTTTACTGTCCTTTTCAGAGTGGTCTTTGCTTTTTTTGCCTTTGTAGCGGTGTCGGCCGGAACTGGGGCTGGGCATCAGCAGGCAGCAGCATTCTGGCTGAGTTTGGGACTCTGCACATGGAGTTTGTTCACCTGACGTACCTGACAGGAAACCCCGTCTACTACCAAAAGGTATGGCTTTAACTTACTCAGTCTTTCTCTGATGTTTCTCAAACTGTCGACTGCGTGCCAGCTCTTTTTCATGCCCTCCTATTCCTTGAAGGGGAAATGAAAAAGAACTTCAAACTGTTGAACAAAGCTCTTTGAGATTTTGAGATGCGTCATAAAGCATTATTTAGTGCAATTACATTTTTTTAAAAAGCTAGTATATTCCTTTAACGTGAAACCTGTGAAACCTCAGGTGATGCACATCCGTAAGCTGCTGGCCAAAATGGACCGACCCAATGGCCTTTACCCAAACTACCTGAACCCTCGCACGGGCCGCTGGGGCCAGCGTAAGTACACCATCATGAATTTTGCAGCTTATGGGACAACTTGTTGGCTTGAATTTTGTGGAGTATTAAAGTAAGTTTGGTAAACTGACTAAATACCATGAACCCCTGATCTTCAATCGACTAGTTTCTGTTAGAGTTGTAAAATTCATGAGAGCTTCAGATGATCATTTGTTTAAATGTGCTTTGAAGGAGCAGAAGTAGCCAGAGTGTAGAGGAATGATGGGGAGTAAAATAGATGTTCTTTAATAAGAACAAATTGAATCAAGAAGGCAGAAAACGGGGGATGCCGTATTTCCTCTATATTGATTGCATCTGGCGCTCTGCCCAGGGACATTAACGGCTCTCAGGAAGAAGTTAGTCAACCAGTGACATTGAGCTGCTTCCCAGAAACGCCTGTTCTCTGGCAAACGCTGTTTTAAAGAAACAAAGTGTGTTAAGTAAATGGTTTCAGTTAATATAAGAGAAATATTGTCAATATTTGTAATGTACCGTCGATGGTACTTTTGAAGTGAAAGCGAGTTTTGACTCAGCTGTGACTCAGCACTCCATTGTTCAAATGTACGGCTGGAGCATTTCTTAAGTCTTAATGGAAAGCTTCAAAGAGGATCAATGAAAATGAAAGAAAAACAGCTTGCAAGTATTTGATCAATTTATTATTATTCACTATATTAAGTTCTGATAGGCAGTTTTTTTCCTGGAATTGAATCCGTATCATTTTTGTCAAATATTTATGTCATCAAACGAGTATAACAGTATGTATTTGCTGGGAGAAATTGCAACAAGTGATTCAGCGCTTTTGTTGGAGGTTGGAGTCATAGAAAATGAGCTTCTCCAAAGTTTCTGTCAGTCCACTGTAGCTTCATTTCAGAGGCTCCAGTCTTCCCTCGTTTTATAGCAGGAGTTACTTTTTAAAAACAACCAGGATAGGTGAAATACAGAAAGTAGGATTACAATATTTTAACCCATAAAAACCCAGACTCATTTTTGTTCTTCTGATACCCTGATGTCACAATGAGATCTATGTAACTCTGGCAAGATGAACGCATTCTGTATAGGAGAGGAGGAGATTGATTGACAAGCCCAACAGCCAATCAGGATGTTGTTCAGTTCTCAGAGTAAGAAAAGAAAATCCCCAAAATGCAAGACTGCAAAAGGGGAACAACTATATAATGAGGGAACATCGTATTTTACTTTCAGTTTACGTTATTCTTCACATTACTTCATTATTCAAAGTAAAAATCTGTTGAGCAAATGGACTGCAGGTGTGGTCACATAACCTTTTGGTTTTTATTGAGTGGATAATTGCCATTTTCCCACCACAGCCCCAAATCCATGACCAGTTTGGAGAGTTACACTGAAAAATCACCCATGAATTAATTGGACACCCTAACAGGCCATTATTTAAAAGCAGTATGTTATGTAGCCCTGCAACGGACTGGCAACGTGTCTAGGATGGACCTTCCCTCACACAGCAGTAGCTGGGACTGTCTCCAGCAACCCCAACAGGGAGTTTGGAAGATTCAAGGAGGGATTGAGGTTAATGCACAGTTTGCATGAGTTTTACTGAAAGCTACACTTTGAGTTTTAAGGGGGTTATTGTCATCTGCACAGTGAGGAAACGGGTTTCCCTGAACAGTGAAATTCTTATTTTGCTGTTCACTATGAATGCCATAAAACACTTTAGGTTAGAAAAAATATGAAATAAAGAAGAATATGACTAAAAATATCAGGAGTAAAATATGTAAATGTAACATCTAGATATCTGATAGTTAAAATTACTTTCTAATTTCCAAAAATTAACTATTTGCTGAAAATGTGTATTTTCAGTGTTATTCTCTCAAATGGAGTGCTATCATCTGGCAGTAGTTTATAGTTTTTTATATCTTTCTGCATTTGCTGAAACTGCTCTGGATTTAATTGTTGAGGGTTTTTTATATTTGAACTTTTGACAACCTACAATAATGTTTGATAACAGATTTTATATTGATATTCCAGTTGAATATGAAGGCATTGTGAATATTAAACTGTTTCTGGATGTGGTTTTGCCTACCTTGAAACGGTTTCTAATGGTCTGCAGTGGATCAGATAAGACTATCTACCTGGAGTTTTCTCCGCCGTTCAGTGAGAGGAAATGAAAAGATGAAATCTGTTTTAAAATTGAACGTGGTGTGTCTTTGTGTGTGTGTTGACTAGTGTGCCATTTTAATGTATTCTATTCCACAACACTCCTAAAGTACGTGGGAAATAGTAAATATATTTTCAATAGCTTCTGGTGTCCATACAGATGAATTCTCTGTTTTATCTGGTTTACTTTTCCTCGAAACAAATGGAGCACTCCCGCCAACCCATACATGAATGGAGGGTCTCATTAATGGATGGTTTGGTGGCTCAGCATGCAGACTGATGCTCTTGTAAGTGCACAGACTTTGAGCCAAATGCAGGGAAAATAAATGGACTGAAGATGGATGGAGGGCAGATTGACTGATGAAGCAATGAGTACATTAACAGATGGAGAGTTTGCTGTCAGGCAGTGCGTCCAGACAAGTGCTGATGGATGCTTTGTGTGCAGCTGTAGCTCTGTGCCTGTACTGTACCAGCCATTAGTTCCTGTGCATCACATACATGTCACCAAAGCATGCTACTGTTGCTATGAATAGAGGCGTTGGGAAACGATTCCAAAGTCTTCGCTTTATAAGTGATGTGTTGATTTTAAGAAAAGAGACTGAACTGCCACCTTATATCCATCAAAGTAGAACCAAAGATTCAATACTGTCATAAGTCTTGTCTAAAGTGGCTAAATTGACTGGAGTTTACTCCGCCCAACTCAATAACCATCCAAAAATGGGCAGGACAAAATCAAGTGAGAGTCATGTTGGTCCAGTCATTGAGCCACCCAATCAAAGCGTGCCCCCAACAATGCTCTAATTATGGGCGTGCACACACACTCAGCTGACATGAAGAAAAAAAAGAGCAACAATAATCTAACAGTCTTCTGACAGCAGACCTTACAACAAAAGTTAAAAAAAAAGGTATTCCCCCAGAAAATTAAGGAGCCCCAAACTGTTCATAATTGCATAAATATGATCTTGTGAAATCAGACATTCAACCAATAAATATTTCATAAATATATATATTAGATCATTAAATTTTAAAAAACATATTTTTTTTAATTATGTTGAATATGTATGGGTTTTTTTTTTTTCAGAAACACAGTGCTGTTTTTCAGAATGACTTATTCATTTCATAATGAGCTTCTTCAGCAGAATGAGTCTGTCTGTCAATCAGTGAATGGGGCTGGATCTAAACACTCATTGGCTGATCCTTTGTCATCGACTCATATTTCTAGACAGCCGCTCTGCTGTGTGCCAGTTAGAAAGATTAAATTTTTATGTCAAGGTTTACTGATGGTAGCTTATCAAAAAGAGACAATCTGTCGTCAGATGTTGTTTTGAGTCGTTTGAATGATATCTTTGAAATGCTCGGCTTGAATAATTGCTGCAGAAGATGCTAACATCCACAACTACATTTGTGAATATCTTTCAAACTTTACTGAACTGAGCAGTTGAGCACTGGGTTCATCTGGACTGAACCGCTCAGCAAACTATAGTTCAGTGAAGTTAGGAAGATGTTCACAGATTGGGACTTCCGGGCTCAATAACTCTTCTGATGAACGTTCAAACGTGGCAGCAATTATCTCAATCATTTTGTATTAACACAGAGTGACCTACAAGTTCATTTCAAAAGAAAAAAGATGTTTTTTTGCCTTTTAATGAGAAGTGTTCTCTTCAAGCTGCAGATGGAGACACGATAGCGAGACGGCTGCAAAGTGCAAACTACAAGAAAAGACCATTCTGTAAAAATCAATAATCTCTCAAAAACCAATACATTTCTACATATGAGCCAGTAACGAAGACTTGTCACCATATTCATGTTACAATAAATATTTTGGGAGAAAGTCATTCTTCATTATATTTTATTTATTTATTGTATTATCAATTTTTATTAGAAATATAAATCATAATAAAGATGCTCAATATCTCTGAAATACAAGTTACATTCACCAATCCTCCTCCCGTGGTTATACATGAGCATACGTTTCTACTACAAGAAAGGTATTAAAAATAAGTCACTTTTTATTAATTTTATTTTTTATTTAAAGATATGAATCATAATTAATCAAAAAAGATTATTATCTCTGAAAATACTCTGGTCAGAGTGACCACACCCTCAGATATGATTCATCTTAGTCATGCCATCGTATTACAACAAAGATTTTTGGAAAAGTCATTTTGTTTATTTTTAGGATTTTCTCAGGGGGGAGAGGAGACTTTGACACTCCATTTTCAGTAGCTGTGTCATTAGTCTGAGCTTTTTCTAGCATATTTTCTGTTTTTTATGCGATTTGAATTAAGAAATACTCAAAAACGCAGTTCTAATCATAAATTATTTTATGTACGTCCTCTATTGCAGTGGTCCCCAACTACCGGGCTGCAGACCGGTTCCGGTCCATAGAGCAATTGCCACAGGGCCCTGGAAAAAAAAAATTATTTATTTATTTTTGAATCCCGAAAATATATATTTTTTTAATAATAACCGGATTCTCTCAGCTACACCTTGGGTTACTTGAGCTGTAAAGTTTGGTCAGTGGAGCCAAATGACTACATCTGAACGACCTTTTATTCTGAAGAACCTTGTGGTTTTGAAAACGACCGCATTCTTTCAATTCCATTTCAGTCACTGGAGCGCTAAAAGCAGTCAGGAGGCGTACAACACAAGAAAAGTTGTAACGGGACGGGATAAAGTTCTTACTGTAGCGGGAGCCAACCAAGTCACGAATGAACACCGACCCAGCGTTTATTACAGACTGGCGTTAATTGGAGACCGGTGTTTATTCCATCACAGACAGAATGGTGATGGTTATTGAGTTCATTTTGAGTAAAATTCGATCCCAAATGCAGAAAATAACAGATTTAGACATTTCAGGATTTAAAGGAGCCCGTACACTATTAGAGACCGGCGTCTATTACAACTAACACCTGTTAGACCCGGCTTTTATTGGAAACCGGCCATTATTGGAAGATATATGGTACGTGCTTAGACCTACGGTTTGCACAAGCGGGGTAGTGTTTGCACTATGGCAAGCAATAGAGGTCACATGAACGCGTATGATCAAGGTGCAACAACTACATACTACATTAACACCAAAATATAAAGAAAATGAGTGACAGCAGGAAAAAAAAGAAAATCAAGAAGCATTTCATTTTATTGATAACACAAAGGAAGAGTGTAGAGTCTGCAGTAAAGTCATTTCATCTAAAACAGGCTCCACAACCAACCTGTACAGACACCTGAGAACTGAGAGAACCTTCTCCGAAACTGGATTTCTAAATGCAAACCTTTCTTGTGAATGAGTCTTTTTTTTTTTCTGGTTTTGCACATTTTAATTTGTATTTTGTGTTGTGATTGCAGTATTTTCTGTTGTTTTGCTTCAAAATGTTTTAAAGGAAAAAACTAATAATGTGTATAGTTAAACGTTGAATTATAAATACTTGTTTTTGTTTATCATTTATTTTGTAAATTTTGTCTGGAAGGGGTAAATAACAGAACATTTACATTATACACTTATATGAATAAAAACACTTTTTTTTACACTAGTTATTCATTATATGCATAATTGTTATAGTTGTTTGTAATAAATTAAATAAAGCAACAAGGAAACCTGAAGAGCCGTTTGGAAGCGAAACTTTTTGTGAGCCAATCCCAAAGAGCCTGTTCTCAAAGAAGAACCATAATTCCCCGTCACTACAACCAATGAGAACGAGGACAAAAAAGTGAAGACTGAGAAATTTTGTAAATCTAAAGTGCAGCAATCGTATATCGATGGCAGCGATTACAACCATGGCGAGTTTGTTGACAGAAAAAATGACATCCAGAGAAGAGTAAAGATGAAATAGTCTTCTGATAAGTTCAGAAAGCTGGTAGGAAAGTCAGACGGAATAAAAAAAATGTATGAGAGTTGAGTGTGATGGTGATGTAACGTCATATGCAGCTTGTAATTAAAAATTATGTCATTTGCCTTGCAAATTAAAACCCAAAAACGTCACATTAAAATGACAATTACATTTAACGTTTAAAATAATGACCAAAAAAAGACAAAACTATATAGGAGCAGGACAGGATCTGGATTATTTTGAACGAGAGTTGGACAGGAGTGGGATTCAGATTACCGGGAGCAAGACGGGACAGGATTATTTTTCAGATTTTGCTGTGGGAGCGGGACGGGACAGGAGTGAAAATCCCTGTCAGCCTCTAGTGCAGGCAACAGCTGCAGGCGGGGGAGGGGGCGATCTATGAAGTTAGATTTGTTTCCAAAGTTTTGTGCGTCTGTAAAAAAGTTTTGTATTTGTAGTGAGAGATTTGTGTGTGTAAAAATGTTTGTACTTTGTCGCGCAGTCTTGTTTTTGAGTTGCAGTTACCACAAAAAGGTTGGGTAACACTGCTCAACTGTTAGAAAACTTCACAAGAACATGTTAAAAACACAAGAGACCATTTTTATTGGAATAGGTCTTTAATGACCTTTAACTTTGTTGTGAAGAAAATTTGGTCTTTTGCAGTGTGACTGAATTTGAAATGGATTTCCAATAGAAATGTCCCAACTTTTTCAGAGTTGTGGCTGTACATGGTCATGTCTACATGGAGTGGACTAAGCCACAAACCCTCCTGTATTGGTATTATCAGACTGTGTCATTTTCTGTCTTATATTTTCCCATTTTTGTATATTTTCTTTTGTGGAGTGTGAGTAAAGAAGTTTACTTTGAAGTGGCCTGTTCTTAATGAAAGTACTAGCTGAGCACCCACATGCACATTCAAGTGAAAAACTCCAGAGCGCTCTTTTCCCTGAGTAATGCCTTCAAGGTTGTTTGTGAGGTTTCTATGTGACAAAAGATGAATCATTCATTGGTGTCTCTTGGTCCCTGTCTTTCAGTATCCCCTCAGTTCCCTGCAGGCATTCACATTCGGATAAGAATCTCCTTGATGATGAGACACAAAGCATCTGCTTCGATATCAAATGTGATTATGTAGAGTTAAAGAGATGACTGCACACAGGGGATGGGAGATCCTGATTCTGCCCTGTTATGTCAGTGATTAAAAAAATGTTTCGTCCATGAAAAGGTGATAATTCATGTAGGCATGTGAGATAACAGTGAAAGATGAGACCCAGAACAGAACAAATGGCACATTCCTCCACATTTCAAACATTATCACCCATCTTCTTGTTTCCAGGCGCTATAGGAGGAGCCAACTTGTGGTTGTTTTTGCAATGTTGTTACAAGTAAACACCTCAGGGTGTGAAAGACAGGTTGACACCTCAAAAATAGAATAACAAGAACCAAATCAGTACTTCGAGTTCAAATTACTCTGCAGAAAGTTTACTGTTGCTGTTTTTCTTATAATGAAGCTCTTCAAAGCGAGCTTCAGTTGCCCTCTTGGGGAGGCCATTTTTCTCTGTGAGGTTAAGTGTGTGTCAACCTCTCCAAGTGGACCAGCAAATTAGGAAAACTGTGAAGCTGTTGCTGCAAGCTCTGATGCATCAACAGGTCAAAGAGAGGACACTGGCTTCCAATGTGATGTGGATATCCAAGGAAGAGAAATCCATAGATCCTTCTGAAGCCACGACTGAGACTTTTAAGGCTGCAGAAGTTTAGAAATGAATAATTCACAGTTTTTCTAGTGTGATGGTCTCTGGCTGATCACTCGCCTATCTTTTATCTGTGACTTCTTTATGTCTGCAGATCACACTTCAGTTGGAGGGCTGGGCGACAGCTTTTATGAGTACCTGCTCAAGGCCTGGCTCATGTCTGACAAGACTGACACAGAAGCTCGCAAGACCTACGACGATGCCATCGAGGTACGGTCCAGCAACCTTTAGAATCCCTTATAGGCCGAATGCTCACTGATGCTGATCGGCTGCTCAGTGCGGGCGTCCAGCTGCACAAAGGACAGGTGTCCAATTGCTCTGGTGGTAATCAGTGTCCTTGATTAAGCTCCAGCCTGTGGATGATGATGATGTCTTGTGATGATTATGAGTGTCAGGCTGAGCTGAGCAGATGCTACAAAGCAAAGGGTGAGAGATGAGGCTGGCTTTTACAGTTGGCATTTTTTCTTCTGTTTCATTGCACTCACTCACTTGTAATTGCACTCGATGTCAATGGCCCATTTACACCATGTTACCCTCATCATTCATCTCCTCACAGTTAGGATTCCATTCATTCACCAGCTGGAGACAGACAGTGGAAACCCCCATTCATTTGACCAAAGCTGCACATCTTCAAGAAGAATGTTTATCATTTAATTTCTAAACAGTTTTTCCAATTACTTTATGACACTTTAGGCCATTGAGCGCCACCTCGTACGCAAGTCCAACGGCGGGCTGACTTTCATCGGCGAGTGGAAGAACGGCCACTTGGAGAGGAAGATGGGCCACTTGGCCTGCTTCGCTGGAGGCATGTTTGCACTGGGCGCCGACGGCTCGCCAGACGACAAAGCCGGACACTACCTGCAGCTCGGAGCGGAGATCGCACACACCTGCCATGAGTCATACGATCGCACAGGTGAGCCTACACCAACACCTCTACAGCTCCTTCCTCCTTTACCAAGGCAACTTTGAGTGGGGTGGGGGTGGGGGAAATTTTGCAGATAATTATTTTAATATATATAGTAAACCCAATCTAAAATAAAATACGCATTTATGTACAAGTCAACTGAAGTTTGAAAAGACCCTCGGATGAAGTAACTGATGGAGCTTTGACTGTTCTGGTAACATTGGAGTATCCTTTGGCCTCTGAGGTAAAACACTCAACACTAAACCTGATTGTTGTTTTTAATTTACTGCTGGTGCTTCCGTTTGTGGCACAACCTGCCAAAGCTTCTTTACACGTTGAACCAACACGGATCTGCCGTCTACTCTAATCACAGATCATTTTTCATAGGCTGTCAGATAGAATTTGCTCTTTTTTCTTATCTTGCATTTTTAAGGTCCCTGGAGCTTAACCATCATTTGTTATTCAACAGAGACCGCTGAGATCAATAGATGTCAGCTAAGAAATACCAGAGTGCATCGTGCTCATTTGTGCGTCTGTTGTCAAGAAGTATAAGGTTTCAGTGAGAAAAAGGCAAGGTTGCTATGGCAACAAACAAAGATGCAGAAAAAGGTGATATGAAATGCGGATGGTGTTGGAAAGAAACCAGTGATGTGTCTAAACAAATTCTTGAGTTTAGGAGTTTAAAAACGTAATCCTCCATTTAGAAAATGACGCTAAAATTATGAAAGAGTAACTGGGTGGCTGCACTTGACTTGCTACTGCTAATTCTATTATTCTTTAGCCGCGGTGTCCCTTTTCCAGGATCATCAGCACCCTCTTCCTTGTGGCATGCGTACTGCCTGCTTTACCAAGTGTATTTCTAAGGCGTGTTTATAGCATGTAAAAATACTAAATGAGTCACAAACGATGGGGAGGAATAAGCAAATTAAGTAATTTTGAAAAATCCTCTTTTATGAAGATTGAAAGATAGAATTAGTAAAACGCACGTGTCAGCTGAAGTGTGCGGTATAGGTACCACATCTACTCGGCCTGTCAGAACGACTCGGGGTCCTTCGACTAATGATGACGTCACCCTACGGCAACCCCACTTGGACAAACTATGTAGCATTGAGATCTTCTCGGGCTCATCATATTGTTATTTTCATTTTTTGTTTCATTATGTAACCCGAAGTTGTTTTTACTCATAACTAATAATGACATTTTTAATTTTAAGGTGTGTCTCACATAATTGTTTGTTGTGTCTGACATTATTTGTTAAACCAAATGTAAACTGTACTTTAATACATTAACAGAACATATCTGTCCTGTTAATGTATTAAAGGGAGACCCATTGGCAACATACATTTATTTTTCCAATGTGAGTAAATGTATGACTGTATAAAGAACAATATTTATTTATGGTGTGCAGTCTGCTTTAATTGGCCCAAATGTCAGTTTTACTTTTTTTTTATTTAATCTCAGAGAAAAACACATTGTCATATTGCTATAATCAAAAGCAGCGTCCTGCAGTCCTAAGCATTCATCAAATTCCACACTATGGAATTACAGAACCTCATCAGATTTAACAGTTATAATTGCAAAGTTTATATTTCCCTTTTGAAACATGTTGAAAGCATAAAAAAAGAATTATTCTTTGAAGTGAGGGTGAGGCTATCATAAGTCCCTTGTGCAAGTCATCCGTGTTTCTCACGAACAATGTCAAGTTACGACTATCCTAATCCTATCTTTATCGATTTGTCTGGGCCAATCACTATCTTACACGTCATCATGCCAACTTAACAGCCAATAAAATAGTGTGACGTCATCATCAGTGGCAGGACCCCGAGTTGTTGACAGGCCAAGTAGATCTGGTACCTACAGCGGCACTGGAGAGGCACGGGCTGCTGCTGCCTCACCCACCAGGAAACTGGTCAAACGTTGAAACCCCATACAGAAAAAGGTAGTCGTAGAAAAGACATGTCTAAAAAATATTTAATATTTATTTTCAACCAAAAGAAAGCATATTCATTTTATTTCATTTGTGCTTTATTCAGCCTTCCTCCCGTGACCGCACGGCACTAGTTTGTAGTAATCAGGTGAAATTTAATAAATGTAAATTATAAATAAAAATGAAATTTATAACAGAATAACCATTTAAGTTTTAACAATTGGTATTAGCTTGAGAAAGAAAAGGCTGTTTATAGAATGAGTGGTGATATTGTTCATGCTTTTTTATAATTAGGAAAGAGGTTTATTTAAATAACACTTTCAATGTACATTACATTTTGTGATCATTTTAATTAAAATTTTAAAGAAACTTAAAAGAACTGCATTTGAAGTTAGGTTAAATGTTATACTCTGTCATTTGGTTAATAATATTACCCTGCTTTTTTTTTTTCAACCAATGAGAGTGTTTGGTTGCCAAAAAAAAAAAAAAAAGAAACCTGTCCCAACTATACGTGTGCTTGAATATCCCTGTTCTTAACTATGTTAAACAAACAGAAGATCAATAGTTATACAATGACAAAAATGACAATCAAATAATATAACTCATTTGTTTTATTCTAAATTCACTAAAACTGATGTTTATTAGAAATCCATCAACAACCATTAGATTTATTACTACATGATCTAAAAAAAAACTTTACTAAAGTCATAATTTTTAGAGAACATGTAGCAAAATGAGTTCTTGGGTTTTTCAATGGGCTTCTCACTAAAGTGAATAACTAAATTTTGACTAATTGTTTTTCTAAACTTTGGCTTTTTTTTCAAACAAATGTGATCAAAAGAAGACACTGTTAAAGAGGGAACAGCTGAGGCGCCACAGGAGGAGGAAACTGCAGGTGGAAAGGTCCTAATCCCGACCATTATGTTCTCACAGTTTATCTGTGAAATATGCTGGAAAGGATAAAAAGGCAGTAAAGTCAGTGAGGTTTTATTGCTCACAAGCTCATTTGTTGAAGTACTGACCTGTAATCAGCAGCTACTGACCCAAACCAAGCAAAAGATCTATTGTTTCATTTCCAGTCTGCCCTCAGACAGGTTTGACTCCTCAATCCTTCCATCATCTCCTCTCTCTGCTCCATCCTCACTAGGTCTGGTTTTCTTACTTTCAGTTTTCCTTCATGCAATCTCATTTTCCTTCCTCTTCCTCCCTGCAGTGCTGAAGCTCGGCCCAGAGGCCTTCAAGTTTGACAGCGGCCTGGAGGCGGTGGCTGTTCGGCAGAATGAGAAGTATTACATTCTGCGGCCAGAGGTGATTGAGACGTACTGGTACATGTGGAGGTTCACCCACGATCCCAAATACAGGCAGTGGGGCTGGGAAGCCACACAGGTGAGGAGCTCCCTTTGCTTCTTAGAGGGTTCTTTCAGACCACTTCAGGAACATTGATCTCAATAGAAACAATTTAATTAGGGAATGTTTATTGATGTTCTGTGATATATATAAAACTGGCATGGATACGGAAGGACCACAGTGGTCCAACGATTTGTCTTCCATAACTAGCAGCAGCAGTTGTGCAGTGGCGAGGTTAAAGAATCGGTTAGGGTTAGGGACGTGTGCAAAGCAGAACCGTTTCTTTTTTATAATTGCAGCTGTCTGAACAGCTTTGGTTGTTTTTGTTGTTGTTTTTTTTTTCTTTTAGAAAGCATCTGAGCTTTTTTTCTTGAAACCAGCTGTGTAGGTATTTTTGATCCAGAAAATGTTGACTGGATCTACATCCAAGAACATTTACGGTGATGGTGGCACAAAAGTTTAAAGACTCATTCCGATCATCTTTTGATCTATTATGAAAGAATTCCCAGTGGTCTTTAATTATGAGGATGTCGTCTTTAGCCTCAGTCAAACAAATTGTCGTTTTCCGGGACATCATTTCTGCAGAGGCAGCCCGCCCCCCTTTCCTTCACCAGTGCTTAGAGCAGGGAGCTTGTGACTCACTCAGCAAATTTTCTACCTCACAAACTGTGTTTTTTTGTCCGCTCCTGATTCACAACAATTTAAATGAAGAAACACTTAGAACCAAATTTTTAATCCTAACTTTTTAAACATATGCCCTCCATTATCAAAACATGCTATAAGAACACATTAAAAACAGTTTTCATTGGAGTGAGTCTTTAAGCTGTTCCATATGTTTCATTTCCCCGTTTTCTGCTGTAAAATGAGAAAAAATGAAAGGGACAAAGCTGCAGTAAAAGCTTTATTTGCTATTTGTAACACTAAATGCTCGGCTCTTGTTTAATGAAAGATAACACAAACACTTGAGCTGGAGAAACCACTGAAGCTCAGGATTTTGGTTGTTCTTTCTAGATTGTGGGATTCATCCTCCTTCACCTTTTGAGTTGAAACAGCAGGTTCTGTTAGTTCCTGGTGTTGTTTATCCAACCATGAGATTGAAACGTTTCATGAGAACAAAGCAGAAAGAAAACCCTTCTCCTGCCCTGCGCTCTGAAAGAGATGACCTTCTATCAGGGAGTGGATGTCTCTTCTTTATCAAAGTCCTCCATGATCTGTTTTCTGCTCCTCTTTTTGAGACTTCCCCTCTTTCCTTCACTGTCTGAGCCAGAATACATGAATGCAGGAAGAGCAGCTTTCAAGCCAATAGAAGACAGGTGTGTTCATGAAAATGTTTGCAGAGAAAGGAAAGGCAGTCAAAGAGCTGTCGCTTCTCTTTTCCTCTTTCACATAAATGTTGGTGTGCACACAGTCACTGTTAAATGTCATCGCTCCTCTGCCTTCTACTCAGCAACTTCAAAAATGAATTATTTAAAAGATTTTTAATACGATGCCATCACAAACCACTAACAAAACACTGAACGTTTGTTTTTGGCTTGAATTTTCTGGAGCAAATTAAAAATGTAAAAGGAAAAAGATCCTATAATGTAATTAATTGTTAAAACAAGCCAAACATTTGGATCAAATAGTGAAGCTGGAGAAGGCAACATGTCCTTTATGGATACAAAGGTTGGAAACAAATAAAATCAAACTTTAGGCTCAGAAGTTATATAGATGTTTTTTTTTCCCAAATGGATCTTCATTTATAAGCTGCAGGTTTTGTTTATTATCTGCCTGGATAGATTTTTCTTAGTTCTTGGGTTCTTCCCCACTTTTTCACTTCAACGCCTGCATTCCTCTAGTGCCTGTTTTTTCTCACTTCTGTTGCTCGGATCAGAAAAATATTTTTTCTTTCTTTTATAACTTACTTTAGTAGCCTTTGTTGTCAAAAACATGATTTTTATGAAGGCTGGTTTCACGTTTTCCAATCTATTAATGACAGATAAAACAACTTTTTGAAGACCCACTCCAATGAAAATAGTCCTTTTGTTAACATCTCCTTGTAGCTTTTTTCTCATGTTAGTGGACTTGTATAAAAGAATTTATGAATCAAACTGTTTCTGAGTATTCATTAATTCAAATCATGTTGGATCAGGAGCAGATGAAAACTGGATGTCTGAAAAAGCTCCAGTTTGTGATGCAGCAACTGCCATGGACAGGCCAAAGTCTCCCTTCTCCACTCCATTTCTAAATCCTACACCTACAGACAAACGAATCCATTAACATCTTCATGTTCCTCTTCGGAGCTGGTATTTGGCTCTAAAATGAAAGGCTGGGTAGCTCTGACACACTAATGTTAGCTTAAGCTTGTGAGGTGCTACAAGCTAGCGTGAGAGAGTTTTACTAAAGGAATGCTGGGAAGGTAACTTCTACGCCAACAGTCCCACCCACAACCCAGAGGCGAATTTCTAATGAACTTCTGCTGCTCTGCAGAAAGTATGTCTTAAAAATGACAGTTATATTTTTTTCATTTTGGCTAAAAACTGCAGAATCATCATTTAAAGACAATTGGGAACAATTTTACAATAAATAGCAAATAGTTAAAGTGGAGCTTTCATAAAAACCTAATACAGACCTACCTCCACTGAGGGTTTCCTCCATGTGATTGTTTTTTTTGTCGTCTCTCAAATTTTTTCAGAGGTTGCTCTTTCTTTGTCACAGATAACCGAAGGCCTCGTCTATAAACTCCTCTGCGGTTCTTTGAGTTTAGTGCGCTCATGTCTGTCCTGACTGAGGAATCAAACCCTGGTTCGGAGCCTGAACCCCAGCAGCAAAGCTGCTTCTTTGGGGCGTGTGAGTGTGTGGATGAATGTGCATGTTGCCGTCATGGTGGATGAAGGTGAAGCCCAGCTGCTTCTTCTGGAGGAGCGTCCTCCTCGCTGCCATGGACTGTTTGCCTGGATTATTTATGTAGCACAGATGGTGGTGCAGAGCCGGCGTGTGTTTTCTAAGCGTCCCTTCAACGGGACATCAGAGCATTGTTGTGTAGATGTGGCAGCGCTTACACACGGGGCTGTGTGCTTCCAGCTGGTTGTTGTGTGCATTGTGTAGCTGCGGCTGTGGGTCGCTGCAGTGTGGATCCAGAAGGGCAGACTCACGTTGAATGCAGCAGCGCATGAATAACAGGAATTATGGTCCAGACTCTTCATGGAGTAAATCTGCTGACAAGCAAGAGGTCACCTGAGGACACGATGAAGGGGGGGAGGCCGTGTGTGTGTGTGTGTGTGGTGGAGGGGATTGAAAAACCTCAAGGACAAAGATAATTCCTTCCTTACATGTTCTGGTTGTGAAGTCGATGAGCGAGGCGCAGCTGCTGTTTGTATGCAGGCGCTGTTTTACGGATACATGAAGGTCGATAAGAGTTCCAGGTGATGTTTTTCTGCTGGTTCTGGTTCTGCACACTGCCTCTCTGCTGGTGTTTGCAATTCTTCAGAACTGTTGTCCCCTTGATTAATACCTTTTTTACTCGTTTTACCTGAGCTGGTTTCATTCCTATCATCTGCAACCAGACTTGAACTCGGAATAAATCAGTAGACATAAATACTGCAGATTTATAGTTACTCCTATGCAGAGGTCAATGCTAGTTCAAAACAAAACCGCTCATGTGAAAGTTCACTTCCAGTTTTTGTGTTGTGCACATCTGCTTTGTCCGGACGCTTTTTTGCATTGTTTATTTAAAGCAATCAAAGCAAGAATAATGCAAAAACAAGACAAACAACAGAGGTTTATATCTTAGATCAAACGTAGGATAATTAGTCATAAAATTGATTGGAAAATATGCAGGAAATAATCCACTTGTTTGTATATAGCACATGGAACCAACGAATATTGTGAATGCCAGAAAGAGTTCAGGAAATGGAGTGTGAGGAAGATATATATAGAGAGAGAGATTATCCTGCTCAGCTTAATTTAACGTGTCATTTTTTGAATTTTTTTCCCAACTGATCATTACCCGGTTCTTAACTTCTGATCAGATATTTATACTTTACCAAGACAGGTTCATGTCATTAAGATGAAGTACATAATAACTATGTACATAAACATAACATTATTTCATGTGCAGATGATTTGTCAGAAAATCCTCAATATAAGTCACAGTTTTGAAAACAAATGGTAAATGGCGTTTACTTATATAGCGCTTTTCTACCTTCATTGAAGGCCCAAAGCGCTTTACAGTCACAGACCCACTCACCCATTCACACACACATTCACACACTGATGGTGGCTCCACTGCCGAACACTGGCGCCAACCTTCCATCAGAGGCAATGTGGGGTTCAGTGTCTTGCCCAAGGACACATGGGCGGGCAAGGCGGGAATCCTTCGCTCACAGGCCGACTGCCCTTTCCACTGCACCACGGCCGCCCAAAACAAAGTGCAGTGATATGAATAGAGACCAGTTACTTCCTTAATCGATTGATTTATTTTTTCACTTTTTATTTTATAGTTTATTATTATATAATTTTATTTTTATTCAGTCAAAGTCTGTTTTCTTGTCACAGATGAGCCAAGTTACAAATATGGTAAAGTAGTCAAATAAAAAAGGTCCAGATTCTGTCCATTGTCCACGGTTAGTTTCCCTTCTTCTGGCTGATTGACAGTCATCCTTCTGGCTTGAACACAGTTTATAAAGTTCTCTGCGCTGTGATGTCTGCAGGCGGTGTTTGTCAGGGTCCTTGTCCTTCTACAACTGAATAAGTTGAGGTCAAGTTGTCTGCAGGTCAGAACTCTGCTGAAAATCAGGATCACAGTTGACTTTTAGAGATGGTAAATGGTGTATACTTATATAGCGCTTTTCTACCTTCATTGAAGGCTCAAAGCGCTTCACAGTCACATTCACACAGTGATGGCAGCTCCGCTGCTGAACACTGGCGCTTACCTTCCATCAGAGGCAATGTGGGGTTCAATACATGGCAAGGCAGGAATCAAACCTGTAATCCTCCGATCAGAGGCCACTGCCCTTTCCACTGCACCACAGCCGCCCGTATTAGTGGTAGATAGTGGTAGATCCATGATTTTCTTGAATTACATTTGACTCTTCTGTATATTATGCATTTATTTGCTCAAATGTCCATCATCAAACTCTTCTCAGTCTTCCATGTTAACAGGCAGAACCTTAGTCTGATCCGGTGGATCAAGCGGTTTAATAAAGATGCTGCAGTTCTTCACCCAACTGCTTTGAATCTGCTGACGTGTTTTGAGAATTCTAGCATGTTTGGCAGCTTCAGCATTCCTTCTGGTCAGATGGTCATTCAGATAAACGGCAGATCTTTTCAGATTTTACCTTTGCTTCATCAGACTTAGTGTTTTTCTCAAACCTGATGATGATCACTGGTTTATCCGTCTCCTTTCTCACTGGAAGAGGGTGGCAGCTCCCGATGCTATTTTAAATCCAGGGAAATCCTGGAAAAAAGTGATTCCACTGAATGTGCAATAGTCTTACCATTGCGTTCACCAGGATCAGAAGCATTGATGCTAGCTCTGTTAGCTCCGTAATCCAGTGATGATCACATTATTCATCTTGGAGTGTTAATCCATCTCATCCACTTGTTTTTCCAGAATGTCAACCCTGTTGTCTCGTTGTTTGTTCTGGGCTCAAAGTCATCTGATGTCTTCCCCTAATTCCAAAAGTGGCGCTAGCTCATCAGGTCTTTCTGATGTCATCATTGTCACTTGGTTTTTCTTCGAGGCCGTGGTCAGCTCTGTTTTTTGCTTTAATTCTGCAACAAATGCCTGAGAGCTGCAAACGTGCGTTGTCTGTCATTGACCCAAAACCGGAAGTATGTTGTGTATAAACTTTAAAAAAAAAAACTATTAAAGTTTAAAAGTAAATCTAAAACAAACCAGACATGAGTCAAGATGGTAATTTCAGGAGTAACATGAGTCCTCATCCACTGTTTGAAGGGGGTTAAGTCAGCACTTGTTTACACATGGAGGGCTCATAACGGCGTGAGGAGGGAGGAGCCTCTGACTGAAGAAGAGCTTCACTTTGACCAAAAGGTTAAGCTACAAACGGCTCATCTTTAGATCTTTGTCAAACATCATGAATTCTTGTCAGACAAGTTATGGACACATTTATATCATGATTTATTACACTAATTTCTGTGTAGAACTGCAACTAATCGCGTTGCTGACTGCAAAATTAGATCATGTGTTGAAATAATGCACGTTTAAATAAAGAGCATCATGATTTTGTGAATTTAAACGCTCAATATTTCACAAAACGTTTTAGTTTCTTGAAATGAAAGATGTCACTTCCTTTTACAATCATGCAATGATGCTGAACCCAGGTCAGCGTTCAGTCACGAACTGCAATCAATCCTGTTAAACATGAATGTCAAAATATCACAAAATATTGACTCCTTTACTCATAAATCTACAACTTCATAATTATAAAATTACTATTTTCTTACTCAGGATAGTACGACTTTAGAAGAGCGGCTGACAAAGATCTGCTTTAAATGACGTCAGAGAAACACATTTGTGTACGTCAGGTCAACACGATGAAACTGAGAATGGAGTCTTGCTCATCAATTAGCCTGGAGTGCAGAGAAAACAAAAAAGGGTGGAATGTTCGCACGTGTTCGGGATGCTGCTGCTTCCTGCAGGTTCCCCAGGACTTTCTCTAATCTGTCACAAGCATGGAAATTAATTATAATGTGTTTTATAAGCTAATTAAAAATCTTCTCTCCTCCTCCCACTCTTTCTCTTTGCCCTTCTCATTTTTCTCTGTCGTTTCTTCCTCCTTTTTTCTCCTTTCTGTGGCTCAATTTTTCTACCTTTTGTTTGACACTTGTTCTCCCTCTGCTCTGTTTCATTCTCTC
Source organism: Oryzias woworae (assembly GCA_016861445.1). Taxonomy (NCBI): domain Eukaryota; kingdom Metazoa; phylum Chordata; class Actinopteri; order Beloniformes; family Adrianichthyidae; genus Oryzias; species Oryzias woworae. The sequence goes on from BOLG01000197.1 coordinate 3,048,166, forward strand.
ATATGTCTTCTTGTTGTCCTTCACCCCTCCAGGCCATCGATAAGTACTGCCGGGTGAGTGGGGGTTTCTCTGGAGTGAAGGACGTGTACTCGTCAAACCCCACCTACGATGACGTCCAGCAGAGCTTCTTTCTGGCCGAGACCCTCAAGTAAGTAACTTAAAAGAATAGTTTTCTGAGGATCCTAAAGCACATTTGCTGCTAAAACCCAACATTTAGGGTCCGAAACATCAGATTGCATTGAAGTCTGTCAGTGGAGCTGGCCTGATCCATCTCTTCATTAAAGACCCACTTCCATTACAACGATGGTTTTGTTGTTTTTATCATGTTCTCATGATGGAGGTCATATGTATGTCTTATTTTAAATTGTTGTGGATCAGAAGCAGATAAAAAATGTGGTTTGTAAAAAGCTTGTGGTTAAACTGTAGTAAAACTACAATCCCCTTGCCACAAGCTCCCTGCTCCTCCATGCTGACGCATCCTCTTGCAGAAAAGAGCCGTGAACGTCTTTGTTTTCCTCGTCTGAGCTGGAATCTGGATCTAAACTGTACAGCTAGTTCTGGTATTGCTCACCACTGTTGTTCCACGGAGAATGTTAGGTTTGGGTTTATGAGGGGCTGTAAGCTAGCGGGAGAGAGTGTAAACAGAGGGATCATGGGAAATGAGCACAGGCTTACTTATGAGCCAACAGTTTCACCACAACCAGTTTTTAATGAACTGCGAACGATTTAATAACAGTCAACAGATGATCAGCGTGGGACTTTGTGATCATCGTTGACATAAAAAGCACATCAACAAGTGGTTTGTGTTTTTGTCGTTGAGTATTTTGTTGTAACTGTGTGTAGCTGCTGTCTGCGTCAGCTGCACCTCAGAGCAGACATGTTCCTGGTCAGAAGCTGAAGCTCATCCATTGGAGGAGGGCAGTGGGCGGGCATACTGTAGGGTTAACGTGATGGACAGCTGTCAAGTCTGTGTTCTACATCATCTTCATCATAGTGTATGCTGGGAGGAGGAAGGAGTCTGACAGTGACTCACACATGGCTCTCTGAGGCCCTCTGCTGGCTGCCATCCTAAAGAGCAGGACACAGCCGCCTGTCATTTACCACTTCAGACAAAAAGAACACCCACAGAGCATCAAACGCCATCAGAATCAGAAATGTCATCCTCCATGTCTGAGACGGTGACATTTCCGTCTTTTCTCTGTTTGTCCCTGCTGGCTGCACAGCAGTCGCATCAATGGCGTGTAGCTGCTGCTTGAAGCTGCCACTTCTATGCTTCTGATCACTCCTCATGTTTTTATTTTGAGGCTCAGGGTTCCCTCCTTTCCAGAGAAAAGGTTGCTGATCAGCAGTCAGGCATGTTTGTAGGCAGCTGAAGGTTGAAATCGGCATCAGAAACGTTTCAGACGTTTCTCAACAAATGATCAGATTCTTAAGATAAATTGAGTCCAGCAGTCTGGATCTAGATTGTGATCAAAAGCAGAAATGTGTTTGTCTGGATAAGCAGAGAGGGGCTTCTGGTGCATGCCCTCCCCCTACAGTTTGAAGAGGCTTGGTGGGTCAGATCTCCAGGCTTTCCTTTCACAGCTTCATTCCGATATCTGAAAGGTTTGGTAGAATTCCAGCTGGACACAAACTGCAATTATTCATTTCTCCTTCATGATCGGTTTTCAAATGGTTGGCTCTTCCCTGAATTTAAAAATGAACTATATAAGTAGTATGAACTTATCTTTAATGTAATCTAACTGTAAACTCATATGAAAACATGCTGAGAAAACAAGAACAGATTTACTACACAAGAGCAGATTGATAAAAAAGACTTTTCTCTGTTCTGCCTCCAGTTGATTCATTTTTAAATGAAATCATCACAAAAACAGCCTAAAAGCATTATAATGTTTAGGACTTTTGTCATTATGTCATTGACCGTAAAGATGCAGCGCTCTCATGTTATTGATAAAGTTTCATTCAAAGTGGATCCACATCTCTTATTGTATTTAGAAAATAACGTTTTTATAAATGTCCCATGAATTAAGTTTGCTGTATTTATCCACCATGTCTTAAAATCTGCTTCGTGAAAATCTTCTCTGACATTAAATCGGTCACAAACTGGAGAAAAGCGGCACAGCCTGGTAGCATAAGGTAAAGCGTTGTAGCATGATCGCATCAGTGTGCAACACCACCGCCATCTCCAAATTAACACTTTTTATTAAACTCTGTTGCTGCTGCGAGTCCAGACGGTTTATCCTCCATTTCTGTTCGGATTCTGTTGAAAACCACCACGTCCTGCCGCTCCATCAGTCTAAGCTAAACGCTACACAGAAAAGTTCACAGAAGCCCAAGAAAGCAAAGAGCTGGAAAAAAATCATCTCGATCTTCCAAAAATAAATCGTCTAAAACCAAAAATTCAAATTAATCGATTATATTGATTTATCGCTCAGCCCTACATCCATTCAGTGAGCGTTAAACCCATGCACGTTTCCTATGGGAAACGCTCAGAGAAACTCATGAGAAACCACACAAATGTGAAACACACGTGCACACGTTTGACTTCTCATTCACAGTGGTCACTCGAACACACGTGCACACGTTTCACTTCTCATCAGGTCTGCTTATCTTATTGACATGTCCCCTCCTGCAGGTATCTGTACCTGTTGTTCTCCAGCGACGACCTGCTGCCTCTGGAAAGCTGGGTCTTCAACACAGAAGCCCACCCACTCCCTGTCCTCCACCTGGGGAACATCACCCTGCCCGGCAGTGAGCCTGCTCAGCGGTAGACGGACCCCCCCAGACTCTCTGCCCATCACATGACAAAGACATCCCCCACCCACCCACCCACCAACTCAAGAGTAACTTTCATTAAGATCCTCTGCGTTTGGACTGCAGACGTGAGCGGGGGCACACGACCGTGACCCCCCCTCTGTTGTCTTCTGTTATGATCTGTGAATTCACTCAGAAGGACGGTGCTGCTCAGCCCCCCCTCGAAGGACCCGGACTTTATTTCCCTTCAGACTGTGGGGGGGGCGGAGGCTTTATTTCCTTCAGGCAGAGGTGTGAAGGACTTCACAGGGTGTGTTGGTGAGGACGCTTCTGATTGGTTGTTTTTGGAGAGTTAATGGAGACAAACCCCTCCTCTTTTCTCTGAGCCCCCCCACCCTCTTCGCCCAAGACTTCAACCATCAGACAGCCTGAGGCGGGGGGGTGACGTTCAGCCCCAGAGACGTGGACCACTGATGATGATGATGGTGATGATAGGACTGCCAGAACTTTCTGCTGCTATTGATCAGAAGCTGCTTTCCTTTGGAAGGTTTTCTGCCCCCCATCGTCTCTGAGAGATTTTCACCTCCTTTTCATGTCAGCTTCTGTTGATGTTCCTGTTACAACTCCCCCACCGCCACCCCCCACCCCTGTAAACCATGTTTGTGCACTTTGTATGGGAAGGAGGGGCCAGCGCACTGACAGGTGAATAAATGAAGACGCCGCGTCTCCTTTCTCATTGTGTTCTGCACAGCAGGACTTTCTCTTTTCTAGTCTGATTTATTTCAGGGGGTGAAATGATTTACAATCACGTTTGTGCCCCCCCCCTCCACATACGCCCCATCTAATCGTGGTTTCATCGTCTCCAATGCCCACAGCTGCTGTAAAATCCTCTAACATCTGAGTGAGGTCTGCATTTCCAGCTCAGCTCTCATCTGTGCTCCTCCTGCTGCTCCTCATCGGAAAAGGTTCCCTAAAATTCAACTGTTCAGCTGGGAAGGTGAGAAAGGACCAAAAAAGAAGCTCCTGGAGGTTCCTGTTCATAACGGAAGGAAACCAACCTTATTTTAAGTTAAAAAATAACTTTCAATGACTAAATATTTTTCCATTTTATTGACATTTTGTCTGATTTGATGAAGAACTTTTGTTTGGTTATTTATAAAAACTACTAACTTAAAGGTTATTCTTACAAACTGCAAAGCAAAGCATAAAGAAGCTGAAGATTCATTAGTGTGTCATGAAACCGGAATGATGCAACTCTCAGAAATCCAGAGGTGATGGATCTGACTGAAATGAGGAACAATCTTCATCGGATCCAGAGGAACTCTGACCAGCATGTGTTCCTTACAAGCTGGCTTGTTTCTTTAACTCAGAACCATTTTATCTGTGAGATTTTGATGTTTGTTTTTCATGAAAAGCTTGAGCTTCAGTTCAAAGGTCAAACCTGCACCTCCCAGAGGTTCATTCTAGTCCAAGTCTCAGTTTGCAGCAGCTGACCATCACCTCCTGCAGGAGTAGCATGTTGTTTAGGGCGCCGTCTTCAGGGCGACGTCCTCAGGGCGACGTCCTCAGGGCGCCGTCTTCAGGGCGCCGTCTTCAGGGCGACGTCCTCAGGGCGACGTCCTCAGGGCGCCGTCTTCAGGGCGCCGTCTTCAGGGCGCCGTCTTCAGGGCGCCGTCTTCAGGGCGCCGTCTTCAGGGCGACGTCCTCAGGGCGCCGTCCTCAGGGCGCCGTCCTCAGGGCGCCGTCCTCAGGGCGACGTCCTCATCCTGCTGTTGATGTTTCCACCAGCTCTCCAGGCCGCCAGCTCTCTGGCTGAACTGAACCAGTCAAAGCCGGAATTAAAAGCCAACAGCGTCCATTCTTCATGTGCCAAAAATCATCGAGTCTGCCACCGTGCGCTTCTGGATGTAGATTGGCTCATTGGCTGACGCGTCTGAAGCTGGGGTGTCATGACCTTTGCCCCAGTTTGATCTAAATCAGGTCTTTTGTTGACTGACCTTACGCCATCCTATCAAACGAGAGGAGGCTGAACCGCTGCATGGTATCATTCAGGAGAGACCACCCACCCCCCATCAGTTTAGTCCTGAGCCCCCTCCCCTGTTAGATGAGAAGGAAGCTGTAGCGTCCACAAAGATTTTAGGAAGTCAGAGTTCTTTGTATTTTTCCTGGACTACAAAGTGAAATGAAAGTCTGTGTAAATATGTTTCAAACTGCGGTTCAAACTCAATAAAGATGTATTGAAAGAGTGGAGAGCCTGCTTTCCGTCTCCACGGTGATGAAGCAAAAACTGCTGGGATGGACGGGTCCAGAAAACTGCTTTACATGAACAAGTCTTTGATTTTTACTTCCAGTGATTTTCTTTATGAAATGATGTTCTCCCAACAAATGAAAGGTAACAAAACGAAGTTTCTTTGAAAGCAGTCGTCCTCCAAATGATGTCACTTTGTTTTTGTCATAGAAGAGTGTTGGACTGGTTCTGTGTCTAACCTCAAGGGATTGTTTTTACATTCATCAAAGTTGAGTTAGTGAAATGTTAACTTTTAGCAACAGTTTCGTTAAAAACTCAGCAGCGAACCATGAAGTCACACGGCAGAGTTTAAGCAAATCCAAAAGAAAAACAGAAATAAATTCCTGTTTGTTTTTAATTGTAAGAAAGTGTTTTAAAAATGTCCTGAACGTTAGCAGATAATATGAGCTGTGCAGCAGAAATACAACTGGAAGAACTAAATGCAGTCATGATGTGGTTCTGTCATCTGAGAAAAACACAGCATCCAGACACCATCACCATGGCAACTAACCAGTTTGATATGCCTTCATCATCTGTCATCGTCACACTGGTGTCCACGGAGTCCCCCGGAGAAAACCCGCACGTGCACGGGGAGAACATGCAAACTGAACCTGGGTCTTCTCGCTGTTCGGTGAGGGCTAACCACTGCACCACCATGCAGCCCTGAGGCTGGTGTCGGTAGGGTGACATTTCCCAGAACTTTGAGGAGGTTAGAGCTCTGACTTTAGGAGTGCGGAACATTATTTTATCTACAGCATAAGGAGTAGCCAGAAACTGCCCATTTCTCAACAGCTTGAGATTCAGATTCAATAGAAATATTGGAGCTGCGAGGAGACCGGTGAGGTGGGTGGGAGTGGAAGACCCCAAACTGGCAGTGTGAAAGTTGTATCACAGTTTAGCGCAAAATTCTGTGAAACATGCAGATTAACCAGCTCTGCTTAGAGCTGCTGTCAGTTTGGTTTTAATGGACGACTTTTCCCCCAAACCGTTGAAACAGGACTGCTAATCACCACGTCAAGAGTGCTGGATGTGGAAATGAATGATAAGTATTCCGTTGTTCCAAAGCAACCCACCGTGGAGACATTTACTTCTTCCAGGTGAAGAACCCTCTTGCCCTACACTACTGAACAAGGACGCCAAACCAAATGACAGTTTAGAGCTGTCAGCAATGCTGTAGTGTAGGAGAAACAAATCTTCAAAGTGGAAAAAGTCAAAGCAAGCTCTGTATGCTGATTCCATTAAAGACGCTCTCCAATCAAAGCAGTCTTCTTGCTGTTTTTAACATGTTCTCTGATGATGGAGGACATGTATAAAGACAGTTTCTGAACGTTTCTTGATTCAAATGGTTGTGAATCAGGAGCAGACACAGAAATTCCTTTTAAAAAAAGGTGGTTGTTTCTACGTACAAACTGCACCTGTTTTTTCTGGTGTTCTATTCTTGCAGACAAATAGATCAGAACTCTACGGCTGGACAGCTGCAATATTGTTCACAATTTTTGTTGCACTGCTAATGTTAGGTTGGGGTTGTTAGTGGCTGTAAGCTAGCGGGAGAGCACATAAACAGAGGGTTAATGGGATATTAGTGCAGGCTTACTCCACATCAACAGTCCTGCCCTCAACTCACAGGTGATTTTCCAATGAAGTCCTTCTGTTCAGGAGAAACGACAACCTTTTTATTTAATTTTGGCTAAAGCATGATCATAATGAAAGGACCACAGAGAAATATTTGACCAAGAGAGGATCTGAGTGAGACTTTAAACATGTAAATGCTATCAGGGCGCTGTGGCTGAAGCAGATGTATACAAAGATTTTCTTAAAACTCAAACCTACTTTCATCTTACTATCAAATTTCTTTTGGATCTTAAATTGTTTAATTACACTTCATTGCTAAAATCTAGAAATGATATCTTAACTTGTAGGTGACTCAAAAACTGTGAGTTTAAACTCAAATATGAGTCTCTTAGATTGCCTGCCATGCCTGTTCTTCCTGCTGCTGCAGTTCCTTTAAGCTCACAGATCCACACTCCTCTCTGGGTTCTCTTCCTCTGATGGGGTTCTACAAAAACAAAGTCCAGCTCTGTATACTCGGCGTTTAGCGGGACGACGGTCATCTGTTTGTTTAGAAGAACGACTGAAGCCTGCAGGAATGAAGAACTTTCTGATCCAGGCGATGATCCACCTTAGATGTGGATCATTAAAACTGGTCAATCCAGTCATGGAGAAAATGTCAACTCCAGCATTTTGATTTTAGTGACTCCAGTCAAAAGAAAAAAGTCGATGTTTTCTCAGAATTAGTCAGTTTAGGATCCCAAAGCAGAAAAAAAATCTGATAACGTTTCTGTAAGACGTTTATTAAAGAGCTCACACATTGACTGCAGTCCTGTTTGTGTGATAGTTGTTGGACCACTATTACGTCCTCACACACACACACACACACAGCTTTTGTTTTGCACCAACAACACGCTGTAGCGTCGCAGTTTGACATTTAGCACAAACATCAAACCCACAGCAGTCAGTCATCCCAGAAATGTCACAGAAAATCGCCTCATTTCCATCCATCACAGCAATGTTCCTCATCAGGAGGTCTGTCCAGAGTTCTGCTCCTTCCTTTTGTCTGGATTTATCCTTCATGCAGAGACACGGTGGCGCTGGCGGGTCACCTGCAGATGGACCTGTCTGACCTGCGTCTGTGGAAACACTGCAACAGAAATGTGTCGTATGGAGATGAAGGAGACGATCTCACAAACCTCTGGAACACGGCACTGTTTCCCGTTCTACCATTTGAAACCCTTGGCTAGATCTGAACAGCAAATTTCAAAATAAAAGACTTTAGAATGATTTCTGTTTTGATGTGATAATGTATTCTAATGATAATCAACAGGTATTAAATAGCTGTGATTCATATTTAAGTTTACTAACATGATGAAAGAATATTTCATGAGGATGACCAATAGGATCTAATTTGTTACTTGATAAATAATCTGCACTTGACCGGATTATGACAACTATACAAAAAAAAAGAAACAACAGGATTGTAAACATGTGCCTCCTCCTACTCCTGTTCAATCAACAAGTGCAATTCTACTTGACTTTAGTTAATAAACACTGTATTTCATGACTCTGTGCCATGTGTTTGTACTGTATGCATAACTGCAAAAATGTCTGTTTATGACTAATTACACCGTCAAAAAGATCCACTTCTAACATATTCATACATTTTTCTTCATATTTTAATTAATGTATTACTTAATATCTAAAATGGGTTTGTGTTTTGTAATATTTATATTGTCAAATTCCATTGTTTTTAATGCTTGAAATCAAATCAAATTAGAAAAGGTGTTTTTCTGCTGTGTTGGACGGTGCTGCTGAGCACTAAGATCACCTCTAATGATGACAAGCATCTTTTTCTCAGGAGGAGATGCTGGCCCACACCATCATACTTACTCCCCCCAAAACTTTTTTTCTTTTCTTATGTCTTATAAGTGAGCAATCATACATACATAATACTATATATACTTATACTATATATAAGTTTGAGAGGGTAGTTTTGGATGAAGTAATGTAGATCCAGAACATCTTGAGCCGAGGGAGCCGAAGCAAAATCTGAACGACTGAACAAGAAAGTCTAAACACAAAACTGATTAAAGAGCCACTCCAAATAAAAAAGGTGTTTTTGCTGTTTCTAACATGTCCTTGTAGCATTTTTCTGATGATGGAGGATGTAAATAAAATAATTCCTTCATTCAATCTGGGATGAATCAACAGCAGACAAATCAATGCAGTTTGAAAAAGCTTTCTTTTGTGACGTAGAAACTGAAATGGGCGGGTCAAAGTCTCCCTGCTCCGCTCCATTCTTATGCATCACTTACAGATAAATAGAGCCATGAACATCTTTGTTTTCCTCGCCCGACCTAGAATCTGGATCAGAACTGTGGATAGATCCGATTACTCACCATTTTCGTGGCACCGGTAGTGTTAGCTTGGGGTTATGTGGGGCTGTAAGCCAGCAGGAAAGAGTGTAAACAGAGGGATCATGGGAAATGAGCACAAGCTTACCTAGAGTTCCCTCCACAACTCAGTGGAGAGTAATGAATTCCATCCGCTCTTCAGAAACTATGTCCTAGAAAACAGGTTTTTGATTTTGCCTAAAAAGAACATAATCATAATTAAAAGACCACTGGGAACACTTTCACAACAGATCAAAAGTGATCGGAGTGAGAATTAAACACATGACGCTTAAAACGAGCGTCAATTTAGAAGTACATAAACAACTGCATTTCAGGTGGGCGGGGCAAACTCTTGTCATTGTTTCTGTCCGTCCTCAGAATCCACGGAGTGACGTCAGAGATCTAGTGTTTTTATGTCTATGGTCAAACCTAAGTGGCTGGAGCTTCTTCAGCTGAAAGGGAAGAAAGAAACAGAAAAGATGTTTGCTCTGACTGTCCACACACAGATGAGTTTTAAATGTTAAAATTCTGTGATTAAATTCATTGGCATCTGCAAGGCAAACGTATTTACTGTTTTGGTTATTTTGTCAATTTCTTAAATCATGAACAAAAAAGAAAAATGTCAAATATTTGCTGGAATTGTACATTCTTCAGCTTCCACAATCATTCTGTTGGTTTCAATGTTGTGTAAAAGCAGCATGATGTTTGATTATTGCATTCAGACCAACAATAAGGAAAGGTCGTCAGCAGCAACCAGCACCTGAGTCACTGCAGGATTACCACGTGTTTCAGCCAGCAGACGTGCTTAAACCTTTAATGGCGCTGGCTGTGTTTACTCGTACAGCATGTGCATCCGAGTACATGCAAATCAATGCTGTTTGTGTGTCAGAGTATTTAATGTGTTAATGGAGCCCGCTGCTCACCCAGCCGTGCCCTGGTCACTCTGACTCAGAGGAGCAGCAGCAACAACACAGGCTGCCGCTCCTCACACAGGAGCAACATGAAAACACTGCTGTCACTTTCTGGCTTGCTCCATGGTTCATAGTCAGGAGGCAGGTGGATCACCAACAGTCAACAGAAAAACAGAGATGCTGTGTTCATCCTTCATCCTGCAGTGCGGAGAGAGACAGCTGCTTCTGTTGGTGAAGGTGCGAAATCGTAGCCGTCTCCCTGTGAAGCCAAAAACTGTCTTCAGAGAAAACGAATCTGACCCAAGACAATTCTGAACAGAAGAGTCTGTTTCCAAGCATTCAAACTCGTTTTGTGATGATTTCAGAATGTCTTCATTTAACAGTTGTTTGCACATCATTGTACACAATCACCTGAGGGAACGGAATTTCTATAATGAAGCAGGAAACATGTATTCATTTCCAATAAACAAACAAGAATTCTGTTCCTCAGAATTCCTCAGTAACAGACCTGTTACTTCTTCTTGAAGAATATCTTTTACCCTCCACTGGTTCTTGATGTCACCTGTTTGAACTGGTTATCTGTAGATACCACACCGTTAAACAGACTGCAACCACTCCACCATGACCAAAGAGCTGTCCAAGGACACCAGGGATAAGATTGTCTAAACAGGAATGCAATAAACCAATCTACAATAAGCAAGCGACTTAGAGAGAAGAGATGAACTGTTGGAACAATTATTAGAAAATGAAAGAAATGCAAGATCTCACCTGAGGGGGACAAATGACCTTGAGAACAGTTAGGAAACAGCCCAGAGCTACTTCAGGGAACTGATCCATGACCTGAAGACCTGAAGGGCAATGGAGGAGTGGCTTCTTAAAAATCTTTTCACAATTCTGGAGTGTTCTAGCCGGTCTCTGGACCTCAGTCCAATAGAGAACCTGTGAAGAGACCTGAAAGTCCTGTTTTCACAGCTATTGAGAAGATCTGCATGGAAGAATGGACCAAAATAACTGCTGGAAACAAGCAGAAGAGTTTCAGGAAACCTTTGACTCTATCGCTTAAAAACCAAGGTTACATCACTAAGTATTGAGATAAACTGTTGGTTTTTTTTTACCAAATCCTTATTTTCTGCACCGTTACACAAAAAAATCATTTCAAACATACTAAGCAGAATGATGGCAGCAACGTTTAACCCTCTGTAAGCTTTGTTTATTATTTGAACGAGCATCATTAAAAGCACATGGTTAATTGGGTTGGTCGAGGTAAACAAAGACTTTTATTAAGTCCAAGAAACCTGCTAATTAAATCCTTATTTTGCTAAACATACTTTTAATATTGAAACGTGAGCTCAATCACCATCCACACACAAGCGCACACGTACGGTTATCATGAATAAAAAGTAACATTAAATATTCAACGAAAAACCAAACAAAAAGCAGCTGACTCCTGGCTCTTCGCTGGCTTCTTGTGTTCATGTCTTGAAGTTGTCATGATTTTATCACAGTGTGTTGAATTTTAGGAAGATCTGGTGTAGAACTGAGGACTTGCATCATTCTCATTACTCACCTGTGTCCTGCACAGTCTCGTTCACCACTGACGAGACGTCTCTTGGATCAACATTAGAGTAGTGCACCATGAACAGACACACAAGTAAAGGATTTGCCCCTTGGGGTAAGTAAAAACAGCAGCTAAGACCTTTTTTCTCCAATTGCAATGTGAAAAGGCCAAAGTTCACACGGTATAAAATCAGGCATGAATCTCAGATCAAACTGGGCATGCTCAGAATCAGCCAACAATCTGAAGTTCATTTTGGCTGTAGCACCTGATCAGTGGGTTGACTGACAGTAGAGGTTTTACTAATAATATCTTTATTTTTGCACAGCTTTTCAGTTATGTGATGTTTTCTTATGTTTTTGAGTCAAAAAGAAACCAAAAACCCTGCAGTCGCGTCAGCTTTAATGCTCTCTCAGTGTCTGTGGGTTCTGAACAGGTCCTTCGCTCTCTCTTTCCCTGAGCTCTGCTTCAGTTGGAATTGATGTCAGAATAAAAGTTTGCCTTTCAGTATAAAAGCAGATCTGAGCGCAGTGCAGACGAAGGGAATCCCCCCGTAAGCCACAGAGCCAGTTTCCTCTGTGAGAGGCTGCTGACTCAATGATACTGACGTCTCATCCTCTCCTTAGGGCCCCCCCCAGACGAAACCACCCACCTGACAGGGTTCACAGTTTCCTCCCCATGACAGCAGTGGAAACTGCTTTACAGATGAGAACATTTCTTTAGACTTTACTCCTTCACTCACTGCTTACTGTGTGTGCTTCTGTGTATTCTCGTTTATTTTGTTCTGTGTTTGTGTTACTGAAGAGGACGTAAATGCTACGTCTTCATAAAAACAGAGGAATGAATTTGATGTCGTATCATTAATTGAGAAAATTCCTCTGTTTTTGTCAGACTGGCTGATGCCTTCAGGAACATGAGATGTTTTTTTGCTGACTCCCTGAACTTTGTTCACCATCTGTACTTTTTCAGGGTGAAATTTCCTGTTGGGGGGTGTCTAGGAACACCCTGATTTCCAGAGAAATATCAGCCAACTGCAGAAATTACAGAATGTACCTCTGGCAGGAAAGGGAAACTTGATTTTGTCACAAGCACAGGGAATGATTTTGTGCTTGTGGGAAATGTTTCTCTCCGTTTTCTTTGTTTGTGTTCTGCTGAAATAACTGAAAAGTGAAACAAGCAATGCATTCTGTCTGTCTAGACAAGGGGGGACAAACTTTCGGACTTGTGGGTCACAAAGGTTTCTAAAATTAACAAAAGGGCCGGAGCAGAAGCAGATGCGTGGAGTTTAACCACTTCATTAGACACGGCAAACACATGCTATCATTTAGATGAAAATTTCATATTTATTTTAAAAAGGTACATTTTTGAGGTTTTTTTTTTTTTTTTTACTTAGATTTTTTTTTTTCTGTTAGTTTGTTTGTTTTAGTGCCAGTTGCACCAATGCGTTGATGTCCTATAGAAAACATGCAAGCGCAGGGAAGATAAAACATTAAGAAGGACTTATAAGACTTGGCGAGTCAGATAAAATAACTCAACAGGACGCGTTTATAAATCCCCCGGGCTGTAGTTTGCCCACCCTTGATCTAGACAGACATGGGTCATGTGACCACACAGCAGTTCACAACGAATCAGTTTGTGGATCACTGAAAGACCCACTCCTATGAAAATGGTGTTTTTAACAAGTTCTTGAGGACAGAGAAAGAGAATTAGCATTAAAATTGCATTTCTGAATACTTTTTATTCAAATCGAGGTGAATCAGGAGCAGATGAAAAGTGGAAAATACCAGTAACAGTGATGAAAGATTGCAGACAAATAGATCCATGTACGTCTTTGTTTTCCTCGTCTGAGCGTGAATCTGGATCAGAACTGCAGCTGGATAGCTCTCTCTTTTTGTTGGACTGCTAATGTTAGCTTGTTGTTGTGAGCAGCTTTGAGTTAGCTGGAGAGAGTGTAAACAAAGGGATGACGGGATATCAGCAGAGGCGTAATTCCCAACCCAAAGGCAAGTTTCTAATAAAGTTCTTTCGCTCTGCAGAAACTATGTTCTAGAAAACGACGAGGTTTTTTGGTGTTAAAAACAGCAGAATCAAAACTGAAAGACTTCTGGAAATGATTTTACAATAGATCAAAAGATGACTATAGTGGGACTTTAACCTCATCAGACTGTAATGGAACAGTTTACCTCGACTAACATCACTGCTTGCAGCTGCACTAACACACAGATGATTTTATATTTCACAATAAAACAAAAAAGGAAACGATACCTTTGTAGAGAGGATTTGTCTTTTGCAGTGAATGACTGATCCCTCCTCAGTGTTTTATACCATGAAGTGAGGCCTTGTCAGGCAGAGTGAGAGTTTGTCATGTGATGCTTTCATTCCCTTTATAGAATCAGATAGAAGACTCATTGATAACCAAAGCAAATTCTAAAAACCAAAACCTCCTTAAAAATCCTACATCAAAGCAAATGAACTCAACAACTGCAATGCTTTAGTTTACTCACAAAGTACTAGAGTTTTCCCTAATCATGACCCAACACCGCAGCTCCCTCTGCTCTACATTTGGCTGATTGTTTAAGACCTGTCACATTTCCACCAGATCCAAACCTACAGAACATTTTCTGCGGTCCGTGCCAAAGCCCCCTTGTAATCTCTGGGCCACACAATCACAGATCCAGTTTAGGTTCCGTTTGATTTGTTCTTAGGCCCAAACCTGTTTGCTTCCTGGGATTTTATTTTATTGCTTGTTCTTTTTCTCAGCCACAAAGTATTGTTGTTATTCCACATTGTATCCTACAGCTAATCATCTGAGTCAGGGATAGGCAACTCCAGGCCTTTAGGACCGTATTCCTGCATGTTTTCCAGCATACCATCCTCTGGCATGTTCTAGTTGGCTGGACACACCTGAATCAGGTGGTCAGTCATGAGTAGGGCTTAGATACCTGGAAATCATGCAGACACTGCGGCCCTCGAGTCCTGGCGTTGCCCATCCCTGATCTGAGTTATGTCATACTTGTTATTTCACTTAAGGCTGGTTGTTGGTTTTGCAACAGTTTTAAATATGAAATGTGTCTGTCGTTATGTAATCACAGCTCTGTTTGTCTTATAGTTTTGGGAATGAGGCAAAGCTGAACAGCGACCTTATGCCGAGATCACACCATGCATGAGAACCGCAACATTAACACACCGACGCACAGACACACTTGGTACTCGGGAGTGGTAAAATCATCTCAGTACCTGTTTCATATGAGGTATATGGCTGTCAGAAGGAAGTGTTTTCAGAAAGACAAAGTTGTGCAGAAATTCATACTTTGTGCACAACTTTGCAGAAAAAATATGAATCCAACATTTAGTTTTACGTTTGACATGTCTGTTTTAAATACGATTTGTCTTTGTTTTGAATACGACTCTTGCTTGTCTTGAATATGAATTTCTCCTGTTAAACTGTCAAAAATAAGTCTCAGGGTCACAGACAAAATCATTGAGTCCTAGAACATCCTTTCAACTGAGTGAACATGAATTTAGACTCATTCAGTAATTAAACTGTTTAGAATGAATGAAAAATGTTAACATCCATGTCCTGCCGTTTTTAGTTTTTTAGTTTTTGTTTTGGCCGGGCGACAACAGCTGAGCGTAGAAACAATGCAACAGACCCGAAGTGGTGGGAAAAAAAGAGCATTAGACATCCCTCATTTTAGGTATAAAAAAAACTCCATGTTCATCAAAAAAAAAAGATGTTAAGAATAAGAGAATGATGAAAGAAAATAAAAATGCTGTTTGGCTTTAAAATCTGGAAATGTTTTTAATGTGAAGCACAAAGAGCTACACTTGTTGGAAAAGGGCTCTACAAATGTGATATGATTTGATTTGATTTGATTTGATTTGATTTGATTTTAAAGTGATACAGTGGCATAAAAAAATTGATGAAAAATAACAAAAACAGCTAACAGTAACTCAGAGCTAAACAACCAACCACAGTGATAGTTAAAAAGAAAGAAAGATCAGAAAAAGAAAAAAAGTTGCGTATTCTGATCTCTGAGTTTTTCAAAAAAATATTTTATTTATTTTTTACTGCCACAACATCCAACTGCCAGTTAGCATTCTTTAGTTCTGAGCTTTTTTTGTTTCGTTATTTCCTTATCATCAACTAATTTTGACAGACATGTTCTCTGTTTCTCTTTTTACACCCAATCAGTGAAGCGATGTGTCTGCTACTCCTGTTGGTTGTTTTCCACCATTTCTTGGTCTGAAACTATGCGCTGCTGAATTGTTTACACGGATCAGCTGCTGTCACCTAACAACCACAAAACGCGACCAAAGATTGCTGTATTATGATCACGATACATTTACTTACAGTACATTCATTACATTTACTTGAGTAAATGTGAGTCTCCATTCAAATGTAGTGGAGTAATGAGCACAAATATTCAATCAAAACATGTAGTGGAGGAGAGAGTGAAAGTTGCTTATATTTTGGATTCTCAAGTACAAAGTGACCAAAAAACATCCTGAAGTAAAGTAACAAAGTCCATTTACTCGAGTACATTACACCTCTGTTTAAAACCCATTTTTATCGCTAGGCTTTTGACACGGCATGAGACTCTGCTCTTCTGGTGTGTTTTTACTATTTTATTGTTTACCTTTGGTGTTTTATTGTTCACTTGGTGTTTTTTTATGTCACCTATTTATATTTTTATCTTTATTTGTTTTAACATTTTAGCTGTTGTTTTTGTTTATTGAGCTTTTAGTGTACGGCGCCATATGTGACCAAGGTCACAAATTAACTTATCTTGTTGCCAGAAATGTGAAAGATGAAACTATATGTTTTGTTCAGGTTGAAATCTTCTTTTTTTTTATTTTGACATCCTTTATCAACAAAATTAGCCAGTCCAATGAAACATTTGAACATGTTTTTGTGGATATTTTTTCTGATTATGGAGGACATAGAAATAAGATTAAGACCGCATTTCTGAGTATTTTTCAGTCATTTGTTTTATTTTAGGGTATAACCGGCATAATCATAATTACTGGGAACTATTTGATAGTAGCTGAAACAAGGTTTGGAGTGAAACTTTAAACGTGAAAAATAAAATAAACGGTAAATATGATTTATTTATCCGTGATTTTGGCCTTAATCAATGATGTTTGTGGTCTTCTGGTGTGTATCTGTGACAATCAAAAAAGATCTTTGTTTATTTCGCGTTTCTAACCGAACAAAACTTCATTTCAACGGACTACACTTTCTGAGAGAGGACGCTCACTCTGCGTGACACCCCTGGTTACTTGGCAACGCAAAACCTTGTCCACCAATCAGAAGCTTTGCTCGGCGCATTGGTACACATAGAGGCAGTTTTGACCGCGTGTCCTGTTGGGAAAAGTGAGCTCTTCAGTGAATTAAAAGACCGTAAGTTTTTTTTTTTTAAATTTATTTCTAAAATAGTTAACATTACAAACAGGGGCCATTAAAACCCCCCTCCTCCCACAGAAAGGGGACTGTGTGACGCGGCGGCGGACTCAGCAAACCGGGGGTGTCGTACTTCGGCTTTATAAGGCAGGCGTGTCTGGCTTGGAGGCTGTGGTTCAAACGCGGACTGTTTGTCAGGCCGTGGATTATGTGGAGGCGTGTTTGCGGAGCTACAACACTTTTTGGACTTTGAATGCCCCCCGAGCTGCATTTCTGTAACGTATGTACGGCTTTTCTTCCTATTCTGTGGCCGGATGTTGTGTTTTAGCTTCGGTCGTCAGGGAAAATAGTGCTGAACTCTTGGTGTCATTAGAGCGTCGGCTCGCAGCTGGGAACGTAACCGCTGCTTCATTCCAGTTCAGTTTTCTTCGTTCTCCATCAAAGTTCTTCTTCTGTGAAGGTTTGCTGCTGCTTTTGACATCGATGAGGATGGAGTGGAGATGAGTTACGGTCTGGAACGTGGCGGGGCAGTGAAAGCGGGAATAAAAGCGAAAAAGCTTTCTGTTCCAACACTGACAGGACGTGTTTGCCGGGAGGAGAACAGCCGCCGCCGCCGCCGCTGCTGTTGTTGTTCTGGATAACTGCGGCTTTGTTGACTTTGAGCAGTTCTGGAATGAAACCAGGCTCGCTGTTCTAGAAAGCTCACGAGCTGTGTGCGCAGCGGGGGCGCGTGCAGGTTGCCTCGTGCCCGCTTTGTGCTGTCCTCGCGCTGAAAGATGCTTTTATCCCGAGCGGACTGCCGTGTTTGGGTCTCCTCAGCTGAGCTGGACAGGAAGGACTTTCCTCAAGTAACGCTTTCTCAAACGTGTAACGTTTTATTCGGGATTTTTAATGTAATCTATTACTTTTATTTCATGATGATCTGGACCAACTCATTAATTTTTTTTTTGCTTGTTTTGAAAACTTTTTTTGCGATTTATTACAAACAAATACGATATAATTACGGGCAAACACCGCATCCAAAATCTAATACTAATAATCTTGGATAGTTCCGTTTATTTTCATTCCTTCCTCGTGTCACAGGAAAATTCCTGTTTGCAATGATGGACATTCAAGTCAAGGATTAATGACCACAATGTTGGCGATTCCTGTTTTTACATTTTATGTGAAGAAAAGCAAACGTTTGTTTTTATGGCATTATCCTCTCTTCAACCAAACATCATTTTCTGTCTTAACTCATCCAAACACTAACTTACTTTCAGTTATTTCTAAATCTATCGCCTGTTACTATTGACCTTAACTCAACAATAATGTAGATGTTCTACTTAACAGCAGAACCGGAAGTTAAAGACCAACTCCAATGAAAATGGTGTTTTTGGTGGGTTTTTGACATGTTCTTGTGGCTTTTTTCTCATGCTGGGGCACAAATGTAAACAAAAAAAAAACCCGCTTCAAATGGCAAATTGCAGTACTTCTTTTTTGTAATCATAATGAATCAGAAGCAGATGAAAGGATGCTTAAAGCTTGAAGCTGTGACATAGGAGCTACAAAGTCTCCCTGCTCTGCTCCATTCTGATGCATCCACTTGTAGACAAATAGATCCATGAACGTCTTTGTTTCCTTGTCTGAGCTGGAATCTGGATCAGAACTGTACGTCTGGATCGCTCCGATATAGCTCACCGTTGCGCCGTTGACGTTAGCTTGGGGGTTTGAGGGGCTGTAAGCTTGCAGGAGAGCGTGTTTAAAGGATGGGAAGGGATCACTCAGCACTTATGTTGTAATGAACTCCTGCTGCTCTGCAGAAACTACATCCTTGAAAACAATGTATTTATTTATTTGATCTAGAACGACATACTCGTGATTAAAAGACAACTGGGAACACTGGGATCAAAAGAATATTGGAGTGAAACTTCAAAATAATCAGTTTTTTTTGTGGTGCAAGCAGCAAATTGGGCATAATTGTAGCTAATGGACCCGTTTCAGAAAAAATGCGTTTGCCACAAAATAATCAGAGATTTAAAAATATAAATGGAATGATATTCTGCAAGTACCTTTAAGCTAAGACTGCATTTTGTGCATGAAACTGCCCTTGTTAAGACTGGGGAAAATAGACATTGAATATTTTTGTAACAACTGAGCGTATGGCCTCCATCTTGAAAAATGGCCGCCTTTTTGGTTTTTTCTCATGGCAAACGTTCTTTTATTTGTTTGAAGAGGGGATCCTTTATTCTTGTACCACAAAATACTCCCTTTGTCTGGTATGTCAACCTGCTAGAAGTGATGTTTTATGTCTTCTTGTGGTCAGTTTTGGATTCTTTAGTTTCCCTAAATCCTCTTTGATTAAAAACGTGAGTTTTTTTGTTCATTTATTTTGTTTGTTGAGTTGGACTAATGTTTTTTTTTTCTTCTATCCCAGTTTATCTGATCTTGGTTAGAGGATGGAAAACAAAGAGGAATCCTGCAACAGTTCTGCCAGTTGTCTGACCTGGGATCAGGTGAGCAGGCTGAATGAAGTCCTCACTGATGTCATCCCTGTTCATGGCCGGGGGAACTTTCCCACCTTGGAGGTGCAGCTGATCGACATTCTGGCGCGTGTGCGGCGCCGCCTGGAACGGAGAGGCATCAAAGTACAGGACGTCCGGTTGAACGGTTCCACAGCCAGCCACGTGCTGGTGCAGGACATCGGCTGGAGTTTCAAGGACCTGGACGTCATCTTCAGGGTGGACCTGCCCAGCGAAGCAGAGTTCAAGCTCATAAAAGATGACGTTCTGGACGTTCTGTTGGACTTTCTTCCCGAATGCGTCAACAAAGAGAAGATAACACCCATGACTCTGAAAGAGGTGTATGTCCAAAAGCTGGTCAAAGTCTACACGGAGCAGGACCGCTGGAGTCTCATCTCCCTCTGCAACAAAAACGGCCGCAATGTGGAGCTGAACTTTGTGGACTCCATACGACGGCAGTTTGAGTTCAGCGTGGACTCCTTCCAGATCGTGCTGGACCCCATGCTGTCCTACTATGAGCATGTGCAGGCGCCGCTGTCTGAAGATTTCCACCCCACTGTCATGGGGGAGAGTGTGTACGGAGACTTCAGCGCTGCACTGAACCACCTGCGCAACAAGCTCATCGCCACCAAGCGACCAGAGGAAATCCGTGGCGGCGGCCTGCTCAAGTACTGCAATCTGCTGGTGCGGGACTTTCGTCCTGCCAATCAGGAGGAGTTCAAGGCTCTGGAGAGATACATGTGCTCGCGCTTCTTCATAGACTTTCCTGACATCGGAGAGCAGCAGCGCAAAGTGGAGTTGTATCTCCAAATCCACTTCATCGGAGAGGAGAAGAGCAAGTACGACTACCTGCAGATCCTGCGGAAGGTGGTGAACGAGAGCACGGTGTGCCTCATGGGTCACGAGCGGCGGCAGACCCTCCACCTCCTCTCGCTGATGGCCTTGAGGGTCCTGGCTGAACAGAGCGCCATCCCTGACGCGTCGTCTGTAACCTGCTACTATCAGCCGGCGCCGTACGTCAGAGACCAAAACTTCAGCAACTACTATGTGGCCAGCCAGAATATTCCTACATGGCTGCCGTGTAACTGAGACCGAAGGACCAGGCGGCGGGAAATCCGACTTAGAGAAGCAACGAAGAAATTTAAAAAAGTGAAAAAATATTAAATGGATCCAAAAAAAAAAAAAAAAAAAAAAGAAAGCAGTGGCAATAAATGCAGTGATCCTTCGGAGGCACCAATGAAGTGGCCAAGTGGTTTTTTTCTTTTCAATCTCTGGTCATTCCTTTGCCACAAAGGTGACGTCATTAAAAAGAAGGCAATACTTTTTAGTGTTACTCTGTTGTTTTTCTTCAGTGTTTAGTTGTTTTTCTTGTCGATTCCTCAGACGTTTGTGCCTTAACCTCCAGCTTTATCCTCCAGCACTTTGACCATCAATGATTGAGTAAAGTTCTGGAGCTCAGATGTCAGCTCTTTAGTGTTTAAAGAAAAAAGTCTCTAAAATGAGCTGTTGTTGGGAACTTGTAAATGAACAGCCAAAAAAACCCCCAAAAACCAATGAAAACGTAAACGTGTGGACAGGATGAGGTCATCGGTGTTCCTGTGGGGGTTCAACGGCAGGAAGGCCTGGCATTAGTGCCATTTCTGAAGTCGTGTGTTATTTGTAAACAACGCAAAAGGTTTTATTTCATTTTCTGCTGTGACACCCCCACCCCCCCACCCCTGATCCAGTTTACTCAGGCCTGTTCTGTCCAGACCAGCTTCCAGTTCAGGTTTCAGGCTCCCTGTGTTCTCTGGGTTCAGTTTCCTCCTTTGTTTCCTAAAGAGGCCAGCTGTGACCAGGCCTGTGGAGGGAACGCGGCTGGCCGGTGGGGGGTCCAGCACCGACCGGCCGCCTCTCCCCTTAAAAGGAGCAGCACACGCAGACCCGGCGGGTCTGACGGGAGCTCTGAAAGGGGATCCTCCTCTGACGCAGCTGGGTCAAGCTGCTAAACTTATCCTCCACCTCCTAGAGGAGCTGCGTTTTTAGAGTGTGGGAGGGGGGCGCGTGTCCTGTCCCCATCAGGTGCCTGCTGGGATTGCACGGCGTTTGAACCCCTTTTTTGGTCATGGGAGGACAGACCCCGTCTCTACTTCCAGACTTAGATTTTGATGAATGTGGAAGTACCCCCCTCCCCCCATGAATTTCTATTTCTAGTAAAGTCTATTATTGTCGGGGGGTGTCTGGTAGCGTGCCTTTACTATCATGTCTTTAACCACATGGGGCCCTCCTCTTGTTTAGTGCAGGTATTCCTCCTGAAGTGCTTACATAAGTACCCCGCCTCGTTGCTCTATAGGGTCGTTTTCTGCCCCCCTGCTCCTGTCACAGGCTCGTGGAGGGCAGATAACTGCTGGCGGGGCTTATCTGAATGACTCACAGCACAGAACTCTGAAGTTCATCTACAGTCTGAGTCATGGGGGGGGGTCAGCTCAGCAGCCTGTGCCTGTCCTCTCCACCACCTTTTATTCATGGGTTTTTATTGGTGACAGCTTCAGTGCTGGGGGGTCTCTGTGTTGTGAGCTTCTGGTTTGGTGTTTTTATTTGAGCTTTCTGCCTCTGTCAGCGGGTTCAAATCCCTACTGAGCAGGACCTCCTCCTGCTTTTGAAGGAGGTCACTCCAGATCTTCTGTGCTCCTCCAAAGCAACACCTGAGCAGGTGAGCTGCTCTGCAGAAAGCAAACAGCAGGAGGACTGTAGATACAGATGTGCTGTGAGTGGATTGCAGAGCTGAAGCCTGTTTTCTTGAATCGGCTTCAGATGATTTTCACCTTCATTTAATGCTTTGACTCTTATTAATCCAGCCGTGAAGCGCTGTGGCCACCTCGCCGAGTTTGTCCACTTGCTTTAGGTTGACCGTCGGTCTGTTGGTGACGCCGGCGCCTCCTGTGAGACGGCAGAACCAGCAGCTGTTGGCTGCAGGTGGAGTTCAGTCAGAACATCTCTGCTGCGGTTCTCCTCGAGAGCTCAAATGTGAAAACTTTACTTCCAGAGGAAGTTGGGTGCAGATGCTGAATCCCTGTCTTTATCAGGGTGGTGTACGTGTCAAAGTAGGGGTGTGTGTGTGAATCTTTGTTTCAGTCGATTACCTTTCTGCTGTAAATTGTTGGTACCAGTCCCCTGCTCCTCTGTTCAGTGTAACTAGTGTTTTTTTTTCTTTTGACACACGTGTGTATTTATCCTTTGATTTGGGGGGGCAGAGAACTCTGTGATGTAAATATTAGTGGTTCTGCTTGTCAGAAGTACAAGTCTTAACCAGAGGAATGTGATGGATGCTGTAGAAGCTCTCCTGCAGCCTCAACATGCAGACGTTTGCAGCAGATGTGTGTTTACGTTGATGCAGGGGGGGGGCCGCACGTGTTCATGATGGGATGCCTGTGGGGTTACGTTTAAAAAAAAAAAAAAAAAAAATTACAGGGAAAAAAAAATGACACGTGCAGCATCTTTTTTTTTGTTGTTGTTATGGAAACACAAACAAGTGTTGTCAGCTTTGTGATTGGGAAGAAGACTTGGAAGGTTCCAATCTGTTTAATTTTTCAGCACTTTTACCTCACTTGAGTTTGAAATGTATGTGTACATCAGGAACGTGTGTTTGAAGAGGAAGATATGAATAAAGATCATTGCGTGCACCACAGCTCTCTGTGTAAATGGGTCTTTGTCACTTAGAGAAACCTCTGTTTTCTACTGCAGTTTGGAGCCAAACGTCCAGAACGGAACAGGTCTCAAAGACGGGACAATGTGACCCCTGAAAGGATAAAACCTCCTCGCTAGTAATGACCAATTCAAGTTTTTACACATCATAACAATCAGAGAACTTCCAGGATAGAGAGGATGTCCTGACATGGTCCAGGATGTTGGTGATTAGAACATTTTCTTACAGGTTTCAGCTTGAAGTGGTGAAGAAAACCTCTGATCCAGAAATGTAATGGAGAACGATTCCTAAACTATAAAGCAGTCGGAGTACTTCATTTCCTTTTGAACTTCATTATTAGAAATGAAAGCTTCAGTTCAAGGAAAAATTCTCTAAATATTTGGGAATTTTCTGATCGATCCTGATGGCCGATGGTTTTCTCCCAGCAGGAAGCTTTACGAAATCTTCCAGCTTTGAATCATCTTAAACAAATTGTATATTTTACCCACAAATCCCTTTGGGACTCTGATCGTTTAAATCAGTTGTAAAACACTGCCGTCTGTTTAGGCTACAGATGGGAATCTGAAAGGGGGGGGGGGGTGGCTTGCAGGAAACGGCAAATCTCTCGACTGCGTTTCCTGTTTGGATCCACCAACTTCCTGCTGGGTTTCAGGAATCCAGAGGAAAACCTTCACCTACAGGCACCAACATTCACGACTTGAAACTTTCTTCTGACTGTATTCTTCAAGAGTTACTGCAGGAGTTCCGAACCTGAGGTCTCCGCCATCACAGAATCAAAGATGTTCTGCTGCAGTGACACCATGTGGACTTGGATGATGCTGTGATCTGCTGCTGTCCGTGGAGTTCTGTTTAGTGTCTCCTGTTGGTGCTGAAAGTCCTCTATTGCGCAACACCTCACTTCCTCCTCCAGCTTCTCCATCAGGCTGCCCTCATGAGTAAAGTTACCAAAAAAAACTTCAAATGTTTTCTTTTAAAGTCTTTGTACTTTTGACCTGTTAGATTTCACAGTTTCATCAATGAATTTGATTTTTTTTTCTTTTAATCAGTGGAACAAACTACTGAACCAACTGCCTTGAATTCCATTCTGGGTCTTCTTTTGAAAAACCAACATCCATATTCACATTCATTTGATTTCATGTTTTAAGACCCACTCCAATGAAAGAATGATGTTTTTTTTTTATCATGTTTGTGTGGCATTTCTCTGCTGGTGGAGGACATGTATCGAGAACATTAAGATTAAAACTCTGTTTCTGAGGATTTCTTTATCTAAGTTGTGGTCAATCAGGTAAACCGATGAGAGTTTGAAGTTGTGATGTAGAAAATCTAGCGGGCCATGGTCCTGCTCCGCTCCATTCTGATGCAGACAAATAGAATCCGTTTATATGCAGTTGGATGATGCTTTGGCAACAAAACTATCTGTAAAAAGGTTTCGTACTCAGAAGAGATTTGTGTCTGTAAAAAGATTTTGCACTTCAGACAGAAAGATGATTTGTAACTGTGATTAGAAATGTGTGTAAACAGATTTTAGTCTGTTAAAAATGTTTGTTCTTATCAAAAATCATTTCCATCTGAAAAAATGTATTGTGCTGTAAGAGGAAATGTGTGTCTGTAAAAAAAAAAGTGCTTTGTGTGTTGATGAACATGGGAGCACACACACATTAATCTACAGTGACGGAACCAACGTTACAAGTTAGTCAGCGTGACCATCATGCATCTGATCGGCAGGTCAGAGCAGCGCACTGATGTGTTCCGTTTGTCCTTAACGGTGAGTGCAGAGGGTGTTTGGACGAGTCAGGAGAGGATTTCGGGATCCTTCCCAGCTTTGATGTGACCTGCAGGAAGGTTTCCAAACACAGCCTGATGTCTGTTCTCCTTCAGCCGGAACCTTTGGATCCGTTCAAACACAAAAAATAAATTGGCCATCCCTGATGTGGGTTTGAAGGCTCCAGAACTGGTGTAAGAAGGTCCTGTAAAATGAGCTGATAAACGAGCCTTTTTGGGGTCAGGTTGACTTGGCACAAACACATTGACAGGACAGTCATTATATAATGCTGCTAAAATACTCCAAACACTTCTGGTTCCAAGTTCTTCAAACCTCAGCAGTAAACTGTCTCTGTCTTTTGTCTCACTTTGTTGATGCTGTAAAACAACACGAGGAACAAACAGTGAGTTACTTATCAGAGCTAAAGGAACGTCATGATGATCCAACGGAAGAATCAAGATGTCGTCACAGTAATGAAAATGTGACTTTTTAAACTGCAGCTCAGATATGTGGGTCCTTTGGTGGTGGGGTGTGTGTGTGTGTGTGTGTGTGTGTGTGTCCTTTGCGTCCTTTACCCCACTAGACTGTGCAACACAAACGTGACTCAAGGTAGGAGGGGCCAGTGAGCTTCTGTCCTTTACCCCACCCCTGGTGGGGGCACCACCAGCTTCCTTCACAGGGATCCCCGAGTTCTCTGGTGAGACCGTGAACCGGGATCACATCACGTCTGGGCTTGGGGGTTTCAGTGTCCCTGTGGTTCTGGTTCTGGTTCTTGCATCTGACTGCTGGGCCTCTTCATAATCCCAGCGGTGAGGGAGCCCAACCAGCTCACGTTTACCACGCTTGGGACCCCCACTTTTCTTGTATCTATGTATTTGGTAATGCTTCAGTTGTTGCTGAGAATTTGTTGTTGCCCGTTTTCCAAATATTTGCTCTGAAGTAGCTTTTCCTCCGTAGCCTTTTTGTGGACATGTGGTGACGTCTGTTCTGAAGTCATGAAACTCTCATGTGGAAACAGTCTTTCTTAGCCTTTTAAAACTCAGAGCGCCACGCCCCGGTTGCACAATGCCTTCCTACAGACCTGGTACGGCTCTGTTACCTTCTGTTGATGCGCTTTGGAGGCCGTTTGAAACGTAGGTGTGGAGAGCAACAATGGCTCCGTGGTCACAGCGGGGCAGGGGGAGGGCGTCACAGAGGAGAAGGCCGGATCTGAACACAGAGCTGCTCCAGTTCAGTCAGTCAGAAAAGGAAAACGGGACGTCGTGTTTCTGATTCTTTCAAATATGACTTCCTGTCCATTTTACAGATGTTGACAGATAACCAACAGCCCTCACAGAGGATGAATCTGCACTGACGGACCCCCCCAGCAGATCTCTTTAACTGTAACTGCACCAAGTGCAGCTTTACAACACTGTCTGGAGTTTGTCAATTCTTACGGTTACAAAGTGTACGTTTTCTCGGTACGTTTTGTTTCGTGACCATTTTCCTGTGTTTACAAGCAAAAACTACGGATAAAATGTTTCCCTTTACTGGAGCTGATAGATGACCCCCCCCACCCACATATCACTGCATCGCTTCTTCCCAACAGCGACTGCAATTCCAAACTGTAATTATTACCTTCTCCTTCAGTTTTCAAACGGTTGGCACTTCTATGTTTTGAAAACGGCATCATCCATACATCACCAAATGTGAGTCCAACTGTTGAAGTGTGCTCAATGGACGCACGTTTTGGCGTGGCGGCGCCTAGAGCCTGAAAAGCACATTTGTGTGTGTTTTCTAGCTGTGCTGGACTACATCTGTACAGTGACTTTGTAGTTTGGAACATTTGATCATCACTTTGATTGAGTTCTTTGTTTTTTTCTATACTGTATATCATATCTGACTGTAAAATGGAAAAACAGCCACAGGAAGCATGAAAACGGACGTTGACCCTGACAGTGGACACGTTTGCTGTGTACATACTTCACTTTCAACATCTGGAAGTTTGATCGTTGTGTCAAACCACCAGGCTGTCCTTTCAAACACTGATTTCAAGTGAAGGGATTTTTTTAACTGAATAGTTTGATGCTTTCAGTCTGAGACTTCTGTGAAGAAAAACATGTGCGAATGTGACAACAGAAGACCAGTAAAGGCTGGATGAGGGTTCATCACAGAACACTCATTCCAACTAGTAATCTTTTCCTGTTCTGTAGTGAGAGGTCAGTGGAGGATGACCTGAATTGGATTTGAATAATTGTTGTAGACGGATGCCTTAAACCTGCAGCCTGAATCTGCTTTCACACCCACAGATGAGTAGCGTTTGCACAAATCCGACTTTAAAGAGCTGCAGCTCTGAGGAGACGCTGAACGTTTGCTGAACTACCATAAACTACTCAGCAAAGATATGAAAATGACAAAGCTGGCCTTTAAAATCAGCTGTTGTCTCAAGTATTAACCTTTTCAAAGGAGCTGTGTCTAGAATAAATTAAACTCTGATGACTCTAACTTTGTGACCTCTTTGTAGAAAAGAGAAACGACATGAAAAAGTGTGAGAAGTGGAGCAGCTTGTGTAAACGGCCCTGCCTCCTCAGGAACCAGACAAGCTGTGCAAACAGCCTGCGCCTCCTCCATGCAGCCCCAGAGGAGGCGCAGGCAGGAGGACGTCGAGCTCCTGAGAAACAGGTGACGGGTTGGTGTGTCAGTGAGCAACCTGTGGCTGAAACAGAGAAAAACAAAACACCTCTTTCAGGACGTTTTCTGTCCATTCCACGCACGGATGGTTTGTTTCCCAGAAATACTGGCAGTGAAACCCTGAAGCATGCACACACACGTGCACACGTGCACCATGGCAGATTTGACAGTATTTGTGAAAAAAGCAGCAACAGCCTCACAGACCCTGTGACAGTGAGTCTTTAGCCTCTTTCACATGATCTGCTGTTGATTGGGCAGAACTTATTGACCATGACTTTTATGTGTGTTTTTATGGAACCCTGACATAATGCTTCCATCATTCCTCTCTTTAGAAGGCGTGTGATCTCCTTCCAGCTGCAGCCTGATGTCTGATCCTCCTCCAGTTGTTGTCCGTCAAACGGCGGCGCAGTAAAGCCTGATAGGTAAAATATGGGGATCATGGCGTTCAGACGGCTGACAAAAGCAGGAGCATCGAGGTGAGTTTGAGGTTCATGAGCTTTGACTGGGCCAACACGGCAGTTCTGTGATGCAACCGGAGAAAAAAGCTTTGATTTTGAATCTGAAAATGAAATGATGACTATCATGACTAGCATGTGATACAGCTGTAGCTTCAGTCGGCTGAAACGCTCACAAATGTCAGCAGCCTGCTAAGTAAGTGTGTGTGTGGGGGGGGGTCTGACCCACTGACCCGTCGGGATGACCTGCTGAGGCTGTTTTGACCAGCTGCTGAACCAAACTGTACCACAAATGGGAACGTTTTTTTAGCAGAAGTTTCTCCGCAGGGCAGCAGGAATATTTGCTCCTCAACTGTTCGGGTCTCTTGATGATGGGATTGGTTTTTTTGGTACGGTTCCTCTGAAATAACCGCCTCAGTGTGGATGGTCAGGTCTGGATGCAGCGTGCGCCACACCCTGAAGAAATCCAGGAGGATTTCTTTTGCTGTTCTAGCTCTCCGAGCTTATGCATCACCTTATACATCAGCCTTAAGTTCATAAATCTATGGAGACCTTCCCAGCTTAGAAGATTGTATTTTTTCAAAACGGCACAGTGATGGTAAAGTCTTTGGTTTTTTATCTAGGACTTTGACAGCCTGTTTGTACAAAACTTCCAAAGGTGTTTTTGCACTCAGACCAGCCTGGAACCAACAGACATGCAATAATTAAAATGACGATGAATCTTTGCGTGTAAGTAAACCATTGTTGCTTCAGAGGACATTTCATTTCAAATAGATTTAACTTTATTGTTTTTCAATAAGGACATCTGTAAATCTATCACCAACCCAAGGTATTTAAATTGGTTCATAATTGGTATCTTATTTCCATTTATATATACATGAGGGTCAGCTGACGCTCTGTTTACTTTAGTGAAGTATGTGGCCACAGTTTAGAGATGTTAAGTTACAAACAACATTCCTTTAACCAAGTTGTGACTTAAGACATAGTTTTAGGAAGTCTGGCAGCAACAGCATCTTTGGAGCAGCTGTGAATGAAGAAAACTGTGTCATCTGCATACATAATGCGTTCAGCTTCAGAACAGACTGAAGGCAAATGATTGACATAAAGGCTAAATAAAAACAGGCCTAAAATAGATCCCTGGGGGACCCCAGAAGTCAGCCTAAGAGAACCGGATCTGCAGTTGTTCGTTGTTACAGATTGTCTTCAATCACACAAATATGATTCAATCCAGTTCACAGTGTTATGGGAGAAATGTAGTTTTAAGAGCTTGTTGAGAAGAACAGAGTGATTTACTGTATTGATGCTTTACTGGGGTCTAAAAACACCACCCCTACACTTCCACTTACTGAAACCAAACTGCCTGCGGTGTAAAGATAGGGAGCTGCTGTTTAGGTGTTGGAAAATCTGCTCCGCCACCCATTTTTCTGCCACTTTAGAAATGACCGGAAGAATACTTTCTATACTAATTATGCAGAAAAGTTGGGTCGACTGATTCCAGACATTTGGAAAGTGAGCAGATGAAATAGAAAAATTGATAAAAGAAGGTGATAAGAGAAGCAAGAACTGAGGCTAGATCTGTAAGCATTTGGGTGTCCGTTCCAAAAACCTCTTTTGCTTTAGATGTTTTAAGAGAATGAGTTTGATTGATAACTTTGATCTCAGTAATTTTAGAAATGGTAAAGGATGGCATTAAAGACAGTGCAGGATGATTCCCTTCTCTTCTTACTGAAACCATATTAGCAGCTTCAGACACAGATTCAGGACAATAATTGTTCAAAGCTTTAGCCATTGCTGGAGGTTCTGTCAAAATGTTTCCATTGAATGGAATCTGCATTGGTTTGGTTTCGCTGTATTTATTTTTACCCATCAGGTTTTTTAAAAAATGTAATTCCAAGTAATTATAGCGTTTCCTTTAGTATTATTGAATGCAGTAATAATGGATTTTCTTATTTCTTTCACAATCCTATTTCTTAAGGAAGTGAATTGGTGTCTGTTACGTCCTGATTTAACTAACAACTTTAGGGAGCGAACGCGTTCTTTCATCAGTTTTAGAATGGATACATTTAGCCAAGGAAGGCTGTTTTTTCTGGCTTTAAGATTTATTTTCTGTGTAAATTGCTGGATAATGTGTTGAATTTTGCAACAGAACCTTGAACAGTCCTCATCTAAACTGTTGCCTGCAGCTAATTCCTCCCAGTTTATCTCGTGGATTGAGTCTTGAAAGTTTAGTTGTTCCTGATTCTGTAGAGTTCAGTAGTTGTCAATAATAAGAAAAGCCTCTTTTTTAATTTGCATGTAACAGTGATAAGATTGTGATCAGACCGTCCAGTGAGCATATGGTATGATTGGAAGATTCTGTCAGGTCTATTAGTAAAACGAAATCATTCTGGATGCTGGTGGAGTTGGTCATTGTTGTTGGCCAATAATTATCTGAGTCAGATCCATATCATCCATGACTCTTTTCAGTTTTTTCCTAACTTTGTTAACTTCCCAACTAACATTTAGGTCGCCCGTGATGATAACTTCTTTTGCATGATTGAATTGTTTTAATAGAGTTCCCAGCTTATCATAAAAATCTATATTTATTGATGGAGGCCTAAAAATGAGTAAAACACATTTGTTGTGACAGAACAACTGTTAGTCCGAGAGCTTCTAGTCCATTCTCTTCTGTAACATGTATATCCCTGCAGTTAAAGATATCCCTGGCATAGATCATGACACCTCCTCCTTGCTGCCCCGTCTGTCTTTCCTGGAAATGTTATAAACAGGTATAGATAGCATTGTTGTGAGTGAAGATTCATGAAGCCATGTCGCAGACAGGCAGAGAAAGTCAATATTTGAATCAGTGAGGAGGTGGTGAACCTGATCACTTTTGGATGAAAAATGTGTACACAAAGTTTAGTTTATGTGTTGAGTCCCATATTAGCTTGGAGTTATTGACTGTTTGAAACATCCTGTGTTTCCGATCTTTAAATACTACAGGATTTAGAAACCTGCTGTTATTAATATTAACAATATTAGCAAGTGACTTTGTGCTAATAGTTATCAAATCAGCCAAAAAACCTCTACCAACCCAGGCCCATCAGGGGAGGAGGCCCGGTCAGCAGAGACGGGGATCCAGCCAGCCGCCATCATGGAGGCCCAGCCAGTGAGAGGGGGACCTAGCCTAGAGTGAGGGGGGTCCAGCCAGCAGAAGTGGAGGTCCAACCTGCGATGATGGAGGCCCAGCCAACAGGGGTGGATGAGGTGGATGCACTGACAGCCCCCCCCGGCTGGACTGGGGGGCACGCAAACAAAGCTAAGGTTCCAGCTAGCATGTTGACGTCGCTGGCAGAGGTGGGGGCAGAGCTAGCTGCATTGTCGGTTTAGTTAGCCGTCTTGTTTGCCTGGCTACACACGGTGTATGTCCAGTTCAGGGAACAGGGATGGCGATCCAGCGGCCTCAGGCCCAGTTTGGTTCAACATTCCCGACCAAAAGAAGCACCAGCAGGAGGTTTAAGACATTCAGGAGAGGTTTTCTCGTAGCAGGATGATTTTGCTCACCTGGAGGTGGTCTAGCATGACCATAATCCAGGATGCTAGTGCATACCATGTGCTGACTCCATCTGGATGGGAACGGTGTTGGAGTCCCTTTTTTTGGACAAGTTGAAATTAGCACAAGGCAGAGAGTTATCCAGACAAGAGAGGAATATGTCGATAGCGTAATCCATGGTCGAATCTGCTTTTTAAATGACTTCTTAAGAAGACATGCAGGACTGCCGTATTCAGATTGTGAGTCAACACCCCGGCAGCCATCTGTTACTGATCAACCCCACAGTGCCATCAGTAAATGTAATGGTCGAGTTAGTGTAATCCTGGGGATGTTCTCAGTGAGTACAGTGGAAACAGAGCTGGACTCAGAATACAGCCCTGAGGAACTTCAGGGTTCAGGGGGATTTTCTTTCTCATCTTGACATTCTGTGGTTTTTTTTCTCATGCTTTGATAGTTGCACGTGAAAATTGTTTATCTTCTTCCTGCAATCGTGTCTCTCAGACTCTTTCAGTGAAGTGTGACGCCAGCTTTCCAGACAGCTGATGTTTATTTGGATTGATTAATGCACACCACATTAGACAGAAAGGAACGCTCTTGATCAAGTTGTTTAGTCACTTATTAGGGTTTCCTTGTGTTACAGAAACATGATTTTTCTCATCTTTGTCTTTGAGTTCATTCTGACTAAAACAGTGTCAGCAAGTGATGTACTTCAACTTTTCTCAGGCGGCAACAGTCATCCCAGTCAGGAAAACAAACAACATCTTGTTTGTTCAAGATCTTTGCTGCAGAGAACAATTATTCTGCACATTTATGTCTGGATTGTCAGATGTGTGTGAATTTGAAGTTCAAGAGAAAATCCTGAAGTCTGAGTCAGCAAACTCTATCAGATGATAGAAATATATAAGAATAGCCATTTTCCCATCAAGGGATCAAATAAAGTTGTATCTTTCTATGTATGGCAAAGCCCTACTGATGCTCATTATCACTGAAATGTAGGAATTAGGGACCCAGGATGAATGAAATGATCGAGTGTACATCACGATTCACGAATCATCAGATTGTACGACCGTGTGACCACTTCATCTAGTGAAAGTAATGAGACAGGATCAAAGCGTGTCACAGAAGACGGCCTGAAAATGTAGAGGAGAAAAAATGTTGTCTTGGTGAGATTTCCTAAAATAAGTTGGGATGTCCTACCCTGTAAGATTAAATAAATCAAGAAATAAGAAATAAACACTCATGTTTAGGTCTGCTGTACTCTACTTATTGGAAATATTATCTCTTAAAATAAACACGTTTTGCTAAATAAAGAGTTTAAAGTGGGTAGATTTATACACTTTTCCAAATATATCCCGTTTTAGGGAACAGTCCAACTATCTTCATGTCTGGTCCATCAATCAACTTAAAGTAAGTCTAGAAGCACACATTTTACAATCTGTTAGTGTTATGACTCAATTAAAAGTTCTGCTTAACAAATAAAGTAAAAATATTGGAGATATTGCTGAAAATAAAAGCAATGAGATATTTTTACTAGAAACTAGACGACAATACTTGGTGAGATTTTGTGTTTTTGCAGTGTTGTCATTGCAGTGGGTCTGGAAGATACAGTAGAAAAACAACAGAAACTGACAAATCTTCATGAAACGACAACCTTTTCACAGCTTTCTCATATTCACATCCCTTTTAACAACGAGAGAAATCAGGTCAGAACCCCTTTCCTTATGAAAAGCAATAACCTCATGCTCACACAGCGTCTCAGCAGCATCAGGCCCTGCGTCTCAGCTGCAAGCGTGAGTCTACATGCAGGGATACTTCTTATTGTTGGTAAAAGTGTCAGGAAAACAGATCTGACTCAGTGTGAACATGCTCTTCCAGGTCTAAAAGTCCACTCGCTCGTCTGCATTAGTCTCTCAGAGATGTTCCTCTGTCCCACACAGAACACCACTGCCGGTTGTGTGAAAACCTCAAAGCGTTTGGAGGTCTTTCCTGTTTCAGGCTGAGATCACACATATGCTCTCAAGCTGCAGTACCAAAGCAGCATCAGTCAGAGTTCATCTCCTCTGGAATTCCCCGTACCAGTTATTGTTTATTTATGATGCTGTTGCTCATTTTTCTGGAAGTTTCCCCAATGCAGTGTAGCTGTCACTGATTCAGGGGGGATCTGGAGTTCTGCTGCAACTAATTTGTTCTAATTCAAACCACTTGTTAGAGGTGAAGCTCTCTGGAGCTGCTTCATCACACTTTCACTGGGAATCTGTGTAAATGTCAGATCAGAAGAGAGGTTTTTCTGCAAGCCGTGCCAAGACCAGATCACCTCCAGCCTCAGACCCATTGGCTCCTCTTCCTGTCCGTCTGGAGCAGATCTCGCCATGGTTCTTTAACTGTCTGCCAGTTCGGATCGAGGTGTGTAATCATTCTATCTGCCTGCTCAAAGGCAGAAGCCAAGACACTCCTTTTCTGTTTACTTGATCACGTGTGGCACCTGTCAGGGAATGGCAACGTAGGAGGAGCTAAGGCCTTTTCTATGGGTGACGTCACACCTCACTTTGTCCGTTGTTTTGACTGTCAAAGGTCACAGCTGTAGGTCATGCCGTGTTCACAGAAGAAGCTTTGCCTGCAGCCATTTTGGAGCCATGCATCCATTTGTTCCAGAGGGGTTGCTGGGGCTCTTCCTGTGCTGTCCCTGAGGGTTTCAGTTCTTCATTGTCACGTCATCTGCTTCGTTTCTTTTGCAGCTCCGTCGTTTCTGTCATGTTTGGTTTCAGGTATTTATCAATTGTTTATGTTTCTGATACCAAACCTGGTCTTTTGCATACTGGGTCCTACACCCCCACTTCCTGACAGGAACCTGCTTTCATGTTCTGAGGAGGCCTGATGGGTTCCACTCACCGGCTTCAGTCACTTGGGTTAATTTGTTGGTTCTCCATCAGAACTTTCTACTTTGTTTGATGAGCTGAAATCTAATGTAAACCCCTTTCTTTCTCAGTGCTATTAAATTATTTTTTACCTCTTTCTGGGCAGTTTAAGGAGAGAAATGGATAAAAAGTTAACATTTGATCAAACTAAAAGTTGGTGAGTGTTACAGATGTCAGTCACGTCATCGTTTTTCTCTTAGCAGCTGATTTGAAAACAGCAGCAGCTCAATTGTCTCTTGAGCCTCCAGATAAACCATCTATAGCAGACATGTCTAAAATCAAACCTGAATTCCCAGCTTACACTCTGAAGCCTGATCCATACAGGAGAAATTCATGAAGAATTCCACATGTGTTAGCGCAGACCCTCTGGACGTGTACCCTAATATTTTTAATCTTCTAAAGTGCTGCATTCCAAAAAGCCCAGAGAGCAGTTCCAGGAAACCCGTGTTTACATGTCTGTGAGTGTTAGCCGGTATCAGCGCGCCACAGATGTTGTAGTTTCTCATTATCAGCTTATCTGTTCAGTGGAAAGTGTTACTGTGTGTGCAGAAGTCAGCGATATCACGCCTGAGTAGATGATTCTTTGCAGGTGGACCATCACAACACAATGCATCACTGAAAATAACGCCACTGTAGTGTGACATGTTAGAAAGTGTGATTTTGAAAGGTTTCTCTGTGGAAAACACCATGTTCAAACGTGAGGGGTCCTAAGAGCACGTGGCAACAGGACACCCCAGGCATGTTCCACTGTAGTTATATCCTCTGACCTCTGTTCTTGTGTTCTGGACACACAGGTGGAGGATGGCCCAAATGTGCTGAGTCTGTTGGTAAGTTCTGGCAGAGCCTGTGTTCCACGGGGGGTCTGGGGGCATCAGTTGAAGCGGTGGCTGTTTGGACTCCTGAGGAAGCTGACAGGCGTCAAGAGTTCAAACTGCATGCAGCACAGGAGGAGGAGTTTAGGGAAGCCACGGAGGAGGACTGTTGATCAGAGTCCAAACTGGTCTATCAAACCCATTTGGCATCTCAGGAGGGGAACCAGCTTCCAGTGAGGGTGGTGAGCTGCTGACCTCCAGTGAGGATAGGGTCAAGAGGTGTTAGGAATTCTTTGAGGATTTCCTGAATCCTGTCAACACGTCTTCTGCTGAGGAGGCAGAGGCTGGGGACCCGAGCTGAAGTCACTGAGGTAGTCAGACGTATCAATGCTCCGGGGATGGAGGAGGTCTGCCAGAGTCCCTTCAAGTCTGGATGTTGTGGGACTGACTCATGCTTTTGCAGCAAAGTGGTCAGGGACAGCACCTCTGGACCGACAGGTCCAGCTTTTCAAAACGGTTGATGGGAGGATGTGGTCTGACCATCAGGAGATCACAGCCTGCCTGGGAGGGTCTACCCTGCTTCCTGAGGCCCAGCAGGTCCTCACTGCTCTCCCTTCATGTTTCATACTGCTGACTGGACCCACTGTTGGTCACCAGAAAATGATGCACACTCCTACAAACACACAGCCTCCTTCAGATGATCAAATCTCATGACTGACCAAAATTCAAGCAGTGATCCTCCATAGAAAGAGAGTGTTCGCTGAGTGTATTTGTGAGATCAAAAACCTCCCAAACAGGAAAGTTTCACTTTGAAAAAAAACTTCTCAATCACTCAACATCCTGCACTTGTTTTTGTGCTGATGAGCAGTTCCTGTTTCATCATCTGGAGATCAGACCTGCATGACTGAAAAAAGAGTCACAGCCTGCGTCCACATGCAGGAGGACTGTAGGGCTGATGAGCTCTGCTGATCTGGGATCTTCAGACGGAGGTCTGGAAACATCTGCTGAGTGACTGATGGGTCTTCACCTGAAACTCATTATTTTTATGCAGCAAGTCGTGCTGGACAATGACTCCTGAAGCTGAAGAAGAAACTGAAACCTGAAGGTCTTTAATGTAAGGTTGTAAAAATGTGCTGAAATGTGACATATTCCAACGGTCTTAAGCTGAGGAAACGTTGCAGCATCATTCATCAGTCAGCTCGTAGTTTCCGTGTTGTTTCAGTGATTAGTCAAGACATAAACCAGCAGGTGAGGCTCCATCCTCTGTGTTTTGATTCAACCTCCTCTTGAAGATGTCCAAATCCAAACCTCGAGGCTGCTGTTCTGCTTCTTCACACAACCCTGTCATCGCAGCGTCTCATTGGCCGATCACATCGGTCCAGGGATACCTGGTCAGGGCCCTCGGGGTCTGGTTGTGCAGACCCTGCAATCCCATCTGTCATGGAGGCCGGTCCATGATAGATGGATTCTCCCTCCAGCCTTCAGGCTCGTCGCTTCGCAGCAGCATCGTTGGACCTGCTGCTGCTCACTTTAATCCACCCATCAACAAAGCAGGAGGTGGGTGAGGGTGGAGGGCTTTAATCAGTACAATGTCACTGCTTCACTTCCTGGAACAAGAGAGGGTTTCTGCAGAGAAGGGTGAAAATCCAGCATGTCACACCTGCTGTTTATCCTTTCATTCAAACAGACCTGCAAGGAAAAGGCAGAGCTCTGATCCCTCACCGCTCAGCCTGATCACTCAGATCTAAACAACCACATTTGACAAGACCAGATTTATTTTTTATACGAATGAGGTTCTTTTTTATTTTACTAAAATAAAATAAACATAAAATAAGTTGATGGTGCAAAGGCAGAGGGAGTTCTCCTGAAACAGATTCTCACTCCGTCTTCTCTGCTGCTTCATCTGCCTAAAAAAAACACATCATTTGCTTTGCTGACAGATTTTTGAACAAAAAAATCACTGGTTTCACTTTGTTTTTTATCTTGTTAGCTTCTGTTACAGGTCACAAGTCCCACAATGCAATGGGTCCTCCCTCTAATGCAGTTCTGTTAAAGTCAATGCATCTTTGTGACCCGACGGCAGGAGAAAACTGGGAGGAGCTGGTGCTCAGGCCAAGTTCCCTCAGGAGTTCTGTCATTAGACTCACCCTCTGGGAAAACTGCTGTAAACATGAGTATTTTTATCACATTTTATTTCTGAACCAGACGTCCAACAGTTTCAACAGGATTGTGTAGGCGAGCTACAGATAAACCAGAGAACACACAGGATGTTGATCGTTTTGTTGAACAGGGTTCTGTTTTTGAAGGGAACGCTGCCAGATTCAGATGTCAAATGAAAAACAGAAGCGCAGCCAAAGAAAAGCGTTTTATTAAAAGTAAAAAAAAAAAAAAATCTGAAGTTCTGAGTACAAGTATTCACATGATTAAAATTGTACACATAAAGGATTTATGTACATTTTCACAAAGTCAAGATTTGCCTCATTTTCACACATTATAATCACAGTTTGAACAGACACTTCACTTCCTGCTGCAGTTGGTTTCATTTTTCCATTCCTGCATAAACATTTCAGAAACTCCTCCCTCGTTAGAAATTAAGTGTGTGATGCTACACCTACTAAAAACCATCAAAGTCTGTTTGCACAAATGAGATTGTTACAAAAATGGAATGTAACTCTGGGTTCTTGAAGCTGATCGTTCCATTTGAAACCAAAACATTTAGGGGAAATGAGTAAGATTCAACTCTGAACTTGGAGACAAAGGTATACCTGCATTAATAAAACAAACATTCCCAACCCAGAACTAAAGGCATCAAGTCACAGAAAAGTATCTCAGAAGAGTGTTAGATCTCTCTGAAAAATGCTTTGCTTCACTTTATCAGCAGGAATATTTACAGGTTATTGGATGAAATGATGAAAGTAGCGTTTTTTGAAAGAGTTTTCATTTCGTTCAAAAATCTTCCTAAAGGTAAGTGAGCTTGTGCGCAGCTGCTCATCCCGACATGAGCCTGTAGTTTGTAGATGAGGTGCTGCACACTGTGGTGTCTCCAACCAGATTTGGCCACAATCAAGGATCTGAAAGTTTCACTTTTTTGTCAAAACTACTTGGAATCAAAGAGTCAGAAAATCTATTCATTAATCAGGTTTAATTCTGACCTGTAAACATCTTTTATTAAATAATCACGTTTGCTCATCATCCCTCTGCTGCTCGTCAGGCAACAAAAGACAAAGTCAAGGCTTTTATACGATTACAAATACATTTATAGATTATTCTACCAAACATCTTTAAGGTTTAAGTTTTTAAACTAAAGTTCACAGAAAGAAGATTGTTCCTCCAACCACATGTTCTTTTAAGTATGAAGTCACATCAAATAGGTTCTGAATGTCACTGCTGGTAATGCTCAGTGCTGTCTGAGAGAAACATTTATAAACGTGTAGCTTCATGTTCACGATGATGAGAAACGGGCGTCTAATGAATTCAGCTGAGGAGCAGAGATGGGTTTGATTTCAAAGTGTCCCTGACAACAGCCTCCTGAATAATCCTCATAGTGAGCTTCTGAAATACCCCCCACCCCCTTTGCTCAAAGACCAGGCTTTAAGTGACCCTCTTCATACGCAGGAAGTTTCATTTGTGTAAGGCATCATCCAGCCGCTCCGGGCTGCTTGCTCTTTGAGCCATTTCAGCTCTGGTTCAGGAGTCCAGAGAGGTCCAGCGTGGCGTCCGCGAGGATGTCCAAGTCAGAGCCACAAAAAGGTGGCCTGTCACAGACCAGAGGCCTCAGAGTGATGGTACGGTCCGTTCACCTGAGATGAACAAAGTTACAGATTACACACCAATAGTAACACAACAGAACAATTGTGCAACTCTTTAAATCAGAGAAGGCAATCATCCTCTGGTAACCCATAAAGCTTGTTAAAACAAAACACTAAATGTGACTTAATGGAACATGCTTGAACACATCTCCTCCTTGTTGGCTGCAGTTTGCTTTCATAAACTCTGCAGAACAAGAGCTTGGACAGGATTGCTGCTTTTCAAAAGGATTAAAGCTTAATCCTGCTAATAAAGCTCTTAAATCTCCAGAAATGACATCACTTGTTATGACGCACAAAGTTGTGTTTGCAGGTTCATGTCTGTGTGTGCCCGTCTTTGGCCATGGACCTCAGCTCTGGCTTGTCTCGCACCCCCAGATGCTCCACAGTTTCATCTGGATGAAACCCATCTGCTACACTATTCATACATGTAGTTGTAGACTTAGATAAGCTAGCTCCGCTTTAACAGTTCTGGCACATCGCCTGTCTGTCTTGGGAGAGGATCCCTCCTTCATGTGGGCATCCCTAAGGTTTCTTATTTTTCTCCCCCTAAATCTGCTTTTTTTTTTAATTTGGAGTTTTCTTCACCGAGAAAGAAGGTCTAAGTGCAGGGATGCAAGTTTAGCCTGTTTAGTTTAGTTTAAGAACCAGCTATTGTTTATATTTTTATGAATGACTTCATGCTCTTTGCATAAATACCGGTGTGAAGCCCAATTAGATGTACGTGGTTGTGATTTTAGGATATATAAATCAAATTGAACTGAACTGAATTGAATTTGAGCACTGCAACCTGTTCATTACATATCAAGCACGCAGGTTTTCAGCTCCATAAATATCTAAAACTGTCAATCTTTCCTGGAAAGCTCAGCACTCCACGTCAGCCTTTTTGTTCTTTTTGACAATGACATTTCAGTAATTGTGGTGTCGTAACTGATCATTTTTATAGCAACTTAACAGCGGTGAGGCTTTGGGAACCAAACTGCATCTTATCCAGACATGGAACGCCTCTGGAAAGATATGTTTTTTATTTCTCGTCATGACAGTCTTGCTTTGCCTTTGCTCCCCCTAGTGGTGGAATTGAGCATTTCAGTCATTTCTTTAAAGAACTATAACTCGCCACAGGAATGGGCTAGAAATATTGTTTTACATTTTTTTTCCCCTGACATCCTTATATTTTTTTTCTCTTTGCGTCTAGGCTGCATTAATCCATCTGGATTACCGGATACGGCTCGTGGGCCGTATGTTTGACACCCCCTGCTCTAGATCGAAAAGCAGTAAAAGCATCATTCTACCAACATGTAAACTTTGCAAAGTCTACAGAGGACCTACAGCATTTAGGACATTCTCTTCAAGAAGTCACTGGAATCGGTTTGTCTCCAAAAAGATCAAAGTATTAAAACATAGAGAGAGAAAGATTTGAACTTCCTTCATTTCAGAAAATGGAACTTGTTTCTTCAGGTAGTGTGTTGCACCTGCTGCTTGCTCCTGAAGTTCAGAAACAACAGTGATGCAGGTGACTGAGCAGAGAGGCAGCACACAGTGAAGGAAAACCCGCACACTGGAGGCGCCACACCATCAAAGCTCCTTCAAACCAAACTTCTCTTTCAGTGTAAAACTTCTACAAGGTTTCATAATCAGATGTTCTTTTAATATGTGAAATCAGACAAGCCTTAACTGTGAAGCAGTGACACACAGAGAAGCAGATTCTGAATTTACTCCTCTTTTGAAACAGTATCTAGAGGATTTATACTCTTGAAAAGACTCTCAGTAAGCTGCAGATGATGAATGGTTCAACTTACTTTCCAGGAAAGCTGCACCTGTCTGAGGTCACAGGTAACCCAAGCTCACCTGTATTTCTCACCCATGTGGGTGTAAGTTTAAGAACAAACAGATCCATCACCATCAACCATTCAGCCACTCGAGACATGAGAAGAGGTGCAGCTGCCACTTCAACTTCTTCAGTGATCATTCAGTGAATCCCACTAAAAAATGTCGGATTCTACTTGAATGTGGAGTAAAGGACATTTGTTGGGAATGTTATTGTTGGCGCTGCCAAACAGGTGTTTAAAAAAATAACACACATTGAAGGACAGAGAAAAAAGTGGAACTGTTTTATTCCAAGCTGGTTTCTTACCAGCATGACAACGTGGAAAATAGAGCCACTGACATCAGGCTTTGAAATCCCAATGTCAGGCAGCGTGTGCAGGGACATGATGCCACTCCAGCGGATGCAAAAGGAAACATTGAGCTGTGAAACCACAAATGAGCCTGAGCGCACACTTTTTCTAAGATTGTGTCCAACTTTCTTTCCCTCTAAAGTATGAAAGGTACAAGGAAAATCCCAACAAGAAAGAAACAATATAATCCATCAGAGATGCTGTGCCTTTCTGACTGCACTTCAAATAATCAGTTACTATTCCTGCCCAAACGCAGCAGACCACCGTTCACTAGTTAAAGTTCAGCTGAGCTTTCACATTTGCCAAACGAAGCAGATTCTCTGAGAAATCAATCCCTGGTGTGAACGAAATGACAGGAGTAGTAAAGAAAAAAAAAAAAGGACAAGTCGCTGAGGTTTAGGACCAGGCAGGACGGCCCTTGTGTGGAAACTACTATTGTGAGCGGTCTACTAACTGATATTTTCTTAGGACACCTGTGTGCCCCATACTGGTTTGCCCGTTTTCTACCTGCAGACCATTTCAGCTGTGAATGATGCTTTAAAGTACAGTGAGTATGGAAAGTATTCAGACCCCCCTTACATTTTTTCACTCTTTGTTATATTGCAGCCATTTGCTAAAATCGTTGAAGCTCATTTTTTTTCCTCATTAATGTAAACAAAGCAACTCATACTGACAAAAAAAACAGAATTTTTTGTAAATTTGTTAAGAAAGAAAAACTGAAATATCACATGGTCCTAAGTATTCAGACCCTTTGCTGTGACACTCATATTGAACTCAGGTGATGTCCATTTCTTCTGACCGTCCTTGAGATGTTCCTACACCTTCATTTGAGTCCAGCCGTGTTTGATTCTACTGATTGGACTTGATTAGGAAATCCACACACCTGTCTATATAAGACCTTACAGCTCACAGTCCACGTCAGAGCAAATGAGAGTCATGAGGTCAAAGGAACTGCCTGAGGAGCTCAGAGACAGAATTGTGGCAAAGCACAGATCTGGCCAAGGTTACAAAAAATATCTACTGCTCTTAAGGTTCCTAAAAGCACAGTGGCCTCCATAATCCTTAAATGAATGAATGTTCAGGATGACCAGAACCCTTCCTCGCTATCGGGGAAGAAGAGCCTTGGTGAGAGATGTAAAGAAGAACCCAAAGATCACTGCGGCTGAGCTCCAGAGATGCAGTTGGGAGATAGTTGTAGAAAGTCAACCATCACAGCAGCCCTTCACCAGTTGGGCTTTTAGGGCAGTGTGGCCCGACAGAAGCCTCTCCTTAGTGCAAGACACATGAAAGTCCCAATGGATTTTGCTAAAAAAAAAACACCTGAAGGACTCCAAGATGGTGAGAAATAAGATTCTCTGGTCTGATGAGACCAAGATAGAACTTTTTGGCCTTAATTCTAAGCTGTATGTGTGGAGAAAACCAGGCACAGCTCATCACCTGTCCAATACAGTCCCAACAGGGAAGCATGGTGGTGGCAGCATCATGCTGTGGGGGTGTTTTTCAGCTGCAGGGACAGGACACCTGGTTGCAATCGAGGGAAAGATGAATGCGACCAAGTACAGGGATATCCTGGACCAAAACCTTTTCCAGAGTGCTCAGGACCTCAGACTGGGCTGAAGGTTCACCTTCCAGCAAGACAATGACCCAAAGCACACAGCTAAAATAACAAAGGAGTGGCTTCACAACAACTCTGTGATTGTTCTTGAATGACCCAGACAGAGCCCTGACTTAAACCCAATTGAACATCTCTGGAGAGACCAAAAAGACTCATGGCTGTATTAGATCAAAAGGATGCTGCTATAAATACTGAGGAAATGGTCTGAATACTTAGGACCATGTGATATTTCAGTTTTTCTTTTTGAATAAATCTGCAAAAAAAAATCTGTTTTTTTTGTCAGTATGGGGTGCTGTGTATACATTAATGAGGAAAAAATGAATTTAAAGGATTTTAGCAAATGACTGCAATATAACAAAGAGTGAAATATTGAAGGGGGTCTGAATACTGTATGGCACACTTTTGAAACAGCAAGAATGCTGTTTTTTATACATGACTCATTTCCATTACAGCTTTTTAATGGATTCCTACTCAAAGTGAAATGACAGTAAGCTTGCATTAACCAGCTTTGCATTCTGCATCCCCATCTCAAGAATCTGCACATCCTTTTGTTTTATTTTGTAAATCATGGTGTACTCATAGATCAACCTGCTGCATGTTTGAAAGTGTTTTTTATAAACCTCATTTTTAAGGAGGAATCCAGAAAACCATATCCTCTGTGCCCTGCATCACCTTCAGTATGGAGAGCAGAATCAGAGATGTGGGTGAGGCGTTTGGTCCAGCTGGGTGTTGAACAAACTGTGCCAAAGCTGGACTCGCATCCCAGGAGAATGTCAGCTGTTTACAGCACAAGGGTTTTCATGAGTTAAGATCAGCGGTCAGTTTACTCATCATCTGAAAGCTCCAGATTCAGCCGTGAATGAAAAGACATGGTGGAAGCAGAAGGTGTCATTCTTCTGCACCACTGCTTTCTGGTCAAAGGCTCCTTCAGCACTTCAGAGATGACTCTCAGTGATTTATTGGTGATCTCCACATCGAGGGGCTTTGAGTGTGAGTCACAGAAGAGTGTTGGTGCTTACTCGTGCATCGTACTCCAGAACAAATGGAGGGATGTCGATCTGCTCCGGTTTGATGCAACTGAAGAGCTCATGCAGGTTGTCCACGTAATGCAGCTTCTCCTTTAAGCCAAACACACTGAAGGTGGTGAAGAACCATGCAGAGACCTGATGGGACACAAGAGAAAAAGCCTTCAGTCATTGGTGGCTTTTGACCTTTACATTAGCAAACTATTTCCTCTGAATAAAATGAGGAGGAGTTTCTGCAGAAAGTGATAAAACTAGAGTAACTGCAATGACACTTTGTCAAGTGTGGCTGCTGAGGCATTAAGTATTGTGATTCCTGTAAACAATGGAGTTAAATGGAGATCTTCACTGCAAACATTTGATTTGAAGGATCAGTCAATAATCTTGTAAATTTCAAATTTACTTAAATGCAAACCATACCTTTGAGCGAAATGTTGGATGCACAAAGTAGAAAGCCTTCAAATTCCTTTTAAACCTGCAACATAAACAGAGAATTCTTTTAAGAAATCTTTTGAGAAAGTTCCAAGTT
This sequence comes from Oryzias woworae, assembly GCA_016861445.1. Classification (NCBI taxonomy): domain Eukaryota; kingdom Metazoa; phylum Chordata; class Actinopteri; order Beloniformes; family Adrianichthyidae; genus Oryzias; species Oryzias woworae. Next base: position 3,092,505 of record BOLG01000197.1, read on the forward strand.
CATTTCTGCACAAGTGCTGCTTTGGTCTTCGAGTTTAAGTCTCAAAAACAAAGAAAATCAACTGCTCCAGTCAGTCCATGACATGCAAAACACCTGCTTCTCCTGAAGCTCATGTGGCAGGAGAAGACAAAAGCAGCATCACATCAGGCTAACCATCCTGAGAGGACTCAGAGGTTACAGACTCGTCTGTCCTAAAGCTTTTTTGTGCATGAGGTGAAAGCTCTCCAGTGCCTCTTTTTCCAGTTTCTGTCAGCAGCAGCTACCAATCAGCTGCATTAGTCTGAACGCTGCTTTTTGATAACAAGGCAGTAATAGTTAGACCCTACAGTCTGATTCAAGAGCATTTTTTAGACCTCATTGGAAAATGTTGAGACAGGAATAAGATTTAAAACAGCAGAGAAGATGTGGATGTGTTTCAGAGAATCCTGCTGCAAATGATGGACGACAAAAACCAACAACAGGAGACAAACCAACAAGAAGAACAAGAACCTTTTTTTTTTTTTTACAGTTTTAAAAACTCATTTACTTTGAAAGCACAAACAGCTTTCCTGATGTCCTGTTGCATGGCAAGATTTGTATAAATAATTTCTGGGCATCTTGGCTTAGACTGCTGCCACCGCGACTCGGTCCCGTATGAGCGGAAGAAAATGGATGGATCACTAACTTGTTGCTCTTCTTGAACTAGAGGAGTTCTACTGGAGTGACTGATGGGATTTAAGGTTTCAACATTCAACAAGCATAAGCTTTAGTGGAACAACTCTTTATATAGACGACATGCTTAAGCTTTACATTTGATTTAACCTATAGTTAAAGTTGTAGTTTAACCTATAGTTAAAGTTGGACCGAGGCTTTACCTCTTCAGGTTTAGGCCAACGCTGTAGGGAATTATTCTAGAATTTTTCCTCGCCTTCCTTTATGTACACATCTTTCTGGGCGTTCTCTTTAATCCATGAACATGTGTGGTTTTGCTGCAGTTTAACTAGTCTGTTTTTGTCTTTGAACAGATGTTCCTGTGTTTAGATTTCTTCATCCAAGTTGTGTTCATTTTCAGTTCAAAGATTACAACACAGTCTTGTTGATGAAATCTGTTTCATCGATTCGATTCGTAGTCGATGTTGGTTCGTTTTGAACAATCCGATTCACTGACCTTAAATGGATCCAGAACATCTTTATCCAAAACCTCAACCAGAGTGACTCAGACATAAATACCTGCTACTGAACAGTGCACGTGAAGGAATGTCAAATCCATTCACATTTTAGTTTGATAAAGTTCAGCCCACTGTTGTTTTTCCACATCAAAATAATACAAATGGAACATTCTACCTTAATGTATGGTCACAGGACTTTATAAATTCAAAGAGTTTCCACACGTTGGACTGGAATGATGGTTGATCAGTTTTTACTGGATCACATGTGTTGTCTGTTGTGATAGGCTTGCTTGTTTTTATATTTTAGTAAAATAAACCTACCATGTCTCAATCCAAATGGTACTTTTTAAGATCAATTATCATTTCATTGCACTTAAAAACATTTTTAAAATGGAACTGAAATTGATTCATTGATTATTCGTTGCACCCCTAAAAACTAGCATTCAAATTAAAATAGCACTGATTCAAAAATATATGACTCAAGTAGAAGCAGAAAATTAGCAATTGAAACATTCTAAAAAATTTGTATTTTTCCTAACGTCACGTTTGTGTGTTCTGAACTCTATACTGAAACCATTATAAGAAAACTGTGCTGTTTTTTTTGTTTTTTTTTCCCATTTATTGAATGGAGAATGGATGTAATGACGTCCAACAATTTCTGCATCTCCATAGAGGGCCTTAAAGTTGTTTTTACAGTCCAAGAAATTGAAAAATGACTGGCAAAAAGGAGACCGTGGGATCCAAGCTAAGGAGAACATGGAGAATTTCTGGCGAAAAAGGGAAAATTAGCTGCAGCGTTGATGAAGAACCTTTGGAATAATTAGGAATGCAGTCTGGTGGTTTCTCACAGAAAAAGAGCATGTGCACTCAAGCTGCTTTTCAGTTTATAAAGCCTAGAAGAAAGAGGGAGTCAAAAGGAAATGAATGAAGATTGCAGGACATGTTACTGAAACAGAGCCGATCTGTGACTCAGTCTTTTGCCTTAATCACAACTGGCTTTGTATGTGAATACAAAAAATAGCAAAAAATAGGCAAACCCACATGAAATTTAAAGATTGTAGCTCGGTGAGCCAGTGGAGTGAAAACGTTCATGCATATTTTATCTTATTATGCTATGAGCATGCTGTGGGTGACAGCAAATACTCAGGCAAGAAGCACGAATAGGTGAGACACAGGCACGTCATAGGGAATCTTTAATCCCCCAAAACGTATGCACTGTGCCAGCGGCCCGTTAGCAAGTGATAACCGGGCGCCTGAGGTTTGGCCGCTCCTCTCTACGACCCCCTATGGACCTGGACACCCCAAAGATCCACAGCACCCATAAGGGTTTTCCACCAGCAGTAGCATTAGAGACTCAACAAGCTCTACCATCCCATTTAAAAACATACAGAGAGAAGAAAATAATGGAGCACAACTGCACATCCTGAGTTATAAAAGACCGTTTTTATCTGCAGCATCTCACTTCATCACCACACCAATTTCTGTTCAGCCAATCAGTCATTAAGAACACACTATTTAACTTTAACTAAGAATAGAGACCGTTAGTCAAACAACATGGAGAATACAGAGTAACAATGAGAGTTTAAACAGAGATCAAAAGCAGAAAGTCATCAGTCTGTCAAACCTTGGCCTGAAGTACATGGAAACTTGAGCATTCAAGCTTGGCTGCAAACTTTCAGTTATGTTGGAGCAAAAAGTCATCTGTAACTAATCAATCACTCAGAAGTAACTCTGCTCAAAATACCAAAGCAGTCAAAGAAGTAGCAACAAGCTCTGAGGGAGAAACGTCAGCCTACAGGAAGGATCCAGCAGGACTGTCCAGATCTACCACCCTGCCGGGCTTACTGCACTGCTTCCTGCTGACCCAGCTGTCTCTTCATTCTGACTCACTAAACACACCTGATCCAGGTGAGGTGCAGAAAGAGCTCAAAACATGCAGATCTCAAAACCAGGACTGAGCAGACCTGCATTACAATCACCCGTTACGTCTTGCTATGATGCAGTAGTGTAAAGCTTTAAACATCCATGCACAACATGTTTTGTAACGTCAAAAAATATTTGTATTTCGAAGAGAACAGAAAGACATTAATGAGTTAAAAAAATCTGCAGCACATTTTATTTTCTGACTTTGACTAAACTTTACTAAATATATTTATATACTGGAAACTGCTGTCTGGCCTTTTAGACCAAAGAACTTTAACCCTAAAGGATTGCTCTTAATTCCATTGATTGATTAAGTATTTGTAGTGCTTACAGACTTCTGTCCGAATTCTTTTTATTTGAATAGAAGCCACATTTGGTCTCTAGTTTCTATGACCTAAAAAAAAGAACAAAGACAATGATTGACAAAGAAAACTGAGCATCTCGGCTGTCAAAGTTATTCTGCTTTGTGTTTTTTTATTATGTTTTTTGAAACCTAATTTCAGATCTACACATCCGTTACCGAGCAGCACCCACAGCTTTCAGGAGGACAGCGGCTCCTTTTATTCCCCACGCAGAACCTTAAGTAGCGGTTTTATTTAACACACAGTGATGAGTCAATGGCTGCAACAGAAAGGGTTTCAGTGATGGTGCACGTCTGACTGGGGGATTCCATGTTTGCATTAAAGAGGAAGGTGAGTGAGGGGGCTTTATTGGACTGCTGGAGTAGGTTGTGCTCCACAGCACTCTTCCTACTTGTAACCTGAGTTCTCACCAAACTGTAGCCTGAAACTACCACATTACTGTGTGCTCCTTTCTGAATAAACCATGTGCCTTTCAGGAAAAGGTTTAGCAGGTTTTTTTTTTTTCTTTCTTTTGAATGTTTTAAATGAATGAAAACAGCATAAGAAAAACATGACTGAATGACAAAGATGACAGCATGGAATCCCCACAAGCACAGGAAGTCCATGTGGTTACGATTACTAGAAACCAGAAACCTATGAGATGTAGGAAAGTTAAACAAGAATATTCAGCGTCGCCTCTTCAGGGAAGTCAACTGAATTTTCTAGCAGTTTTTCATGATGACTAAAAGATTTATCTCATTTTACTGATACAGCGGCTCGCAAAGTATTCATACCTCTGAGAATTCTCCAAATGTTCTCCCATTATGACCACAAACATCAATATCTTTTATGTTGAATTTTACAATTAAAAATCTGAAAAGTGCAGTGTGCAAAAGTATTCAGCCCCTTTTCTCTGAGTGCATCAATTGCCATTTAGAAGCTGCTTGCTGATTGGTGACTGATCAAATGTTGACTTCATGACTTCATAGAGTCCTCCTGTGTGTCATTCAATCTCAGTCTACAAATACGGCTGTTTTGTGACAGTCTCTGTGGTTTGTCAAGAGAATACTGGGGAGAAAACAGCATCATGGAGTGTAAGGAACATCTCAGTGACAAGGCCAAGCTGATGATGGAGTGTCTGCTCTTAAAAATGGGAGATGGTGGATTATTGGTTGAGTGACCAAAGCCCCCCAAAAATGGGATCCAATACTGTCCAACAACTCTGTGCACTAAGGGTTGGATTGGAGGGTAAAACCACAAAAACGATAAACAAAAGTTTCATTATAGGTGAGGATCTAGAGTTCTGTGGAATGAGTACTACCACAAACAGAGTTGTTCAAACACACCAGGCTCTAATTCCTTATTCCAGATTTCCAGATTTTATTGTAATGAAAGAAAATCAACAAAAAAACTATTTATTGTTTTTGTAGAAAACACTGGAATCTGTGGGGGCTGCAGAAAGCAGAGTAAAACATAAAAAAAGAAGAAGCAATATTTGATGATCATACTATTAGGGTCACCACACAAAAAAACTCGATGTACGACTTTAAAACCTAGTAAATTTACAACTTTTTTTTTTCAAAAATTTACAAGATGAGGATCACCAAAAAAAAAAAAAAAAAAAAAAAAAGGTAATATTAGGAGATTAAAGTGGAAGTGAACCCTGCAGTCCAGCAAGTGAAGGTCATTGCATTCGAACAACAAACAACTGAATTTAAACTCAATCAAACTGTCTTGGATTTGAACAGGTAAACTGAGCGTTTATTGATAACGTTACAAATCTTTTGAAAGCTTCTTTCTTTGATTTACTGCTTCTTATTGTTTTATTCATTGATGGTTAGCCTGCAGCTGTTTTACTTCCAATCATTTTTTTTCTTCCATGAAAGACAAGAACTCCTCCAAGTTTGTGTGATGCTTCCGTCTGAAGTGGCCCAATTTTTGGCATATTCTCTTCAATGTTCTTATGCTAATAAAATTTGAAAAAAGAATTTTGAAACCTATCTGGAAATAAAGCTTCATGAAATGTTCCACGTCTTTGTTGAGAAAAGTTAATTTAAACAGTTTCTATTGAAATTCTCTGCTGTCTAACTTACTTAAACCCTTATTTTATGTTTATTTGAATAGAAAAAATATGAACTCAAGTCAAACTCATTTTTAAACTGAAGTAAAAGTTACTATAAAGTGGCACAGAGGGAATAAAAATGTCAAATCAAGCCTCAGTTGAACCAAAAGCGTAAAGGTCAGACTGACTTGATGTCGACGATGTCATAGAGGCTCTTCAGGAAGTCGGTGTCCAGATGGTTTTGCTCTCCGGTCAGTGTGTGGAAGTAAACCATCACATAGTCCTTGACTGCGATGTGGTCCAACACGTGGATGAAGTACAGCAATGCCTGCACAAAAACACAAAGGTGTGTACATGTGGACACCCTCCGTCCTTGGTTTTGATTTCTACATTTTCTTTTACACATTGGTGTATTCACGTGACCCTGAAAGGGATAAAGCGGTACAGATGAATGCACATTGGTGTATTGTAAAAAAGAAGATTTTGTCTGTACTGTTTATAAAAAAACAGAGAATAATTAATGAAGTTAGGCAAAGTTAGTTAATCAATATGGAATTTTTGGGGTTTTCACCTTTGTGATGTGATGTGAAAAGATAAAGTGATTTTTGTGGAATTAGAAACACAAATGAGGACTAGAAAGTGTCTGATAGAAAAAATACTTTGTAAGATTTTTTTTTTTTTTTTGACAAACACCAACTCTTACCCGCAGCAGAACTGAAGCTTCTTTTTTTAACTTTTACTCAAAAAAATGCAGGTACAAGCATTTTTGGTGCAAAAACGCAACTATAGCATTCATAAAAACAGTAAAAATGAAGAAGCAGCAAAAAGATTAGAAAATTTTAGTGTCTTAATGGTCAAAGAGCACTTTTTTTTCACCTTTTCCAGATCAATGAGGGTCACGGGGATGTTTCTCCCCACCACAACCACCACTGTCCTTCCACATTTATCCACACCTGGAGAGACAAACACAGTGTTTACCTCTGAAATCACCAAATGGTTGCTGCTGAACAAGACTGGACAAACTGCTACTGTGTTTACTACAAAAGCAAATGTGGAACAAAAGCAGACATTTGAGCTAAAAAGAGAAAAATGTTTAAGATATTTACATAAAAATGTATAAATATCACAGAAGTACGAAAATTCCACACAGTGCAACCTTAAAGTTTAGAGACATGATCATGATTTTCCATTAAACAAAACAAGTTATATACTGCAAAGTCATAATGACCTGATGGTAGAGCTGCAGAACTGGAATGAATTAGACACCGCTGACCTTTCAGACACTAACATTTCAGTCACACGGTTCAACTTTAATCCTGTTCTACATGAAATGTTACGCCTTTGAATTCAAATCTAAACCTTTGTCTGCTTTTAGTTCTGGTGTGTTATCTGCACTCTCACTGCAGCTGCTGATCTTCTTTTCACCCACATTTAGTGTATTACAATGTTCAGTTGTAATGCTGCTAAAGCTTAAGCACATCCTCTGTGTGAGAGCAGTGCAGCTGCGCTGACTTCCACTCAAATGTAAACATTCATGACAGATGTAACACTGAAGAACTACACTGCCTCCTACTGGGGAAGTCGAAAACTTCCAAAATGAAAGCGCATAAATGGCCAGCGGCAGCACAAGCAAGGATCCTTTTGGACTTTAGCAGATGGTTTATGTGGATTATCTTTAAAGTCCAACAAGAGACTAAAAATAACAACTTCAAAGGATCAAAGAAGAAGAAGAAATATTTTTCAAAGCAAAATGATAACTTTAGTTGTAACTCCTGAGGCCGACTTTCCTTTTATTTAAATACAAACATTTCAAGAGCCATGATTTTCAGACAGGTGACTTTCCTGTTTTTTGACTGATGTTTTAAAATAAGACAATTAGACTATCTATTTCAGAGTCTGTATATCTTCAGTAGATGTTTATCTTCTGTGAACAACACTTGGTAACACCTACCGGTCTGATATAAAGCTTTCAGAGCAGCAATGTCTGACAGATCTTCAGCCCTTGCTCGATTCAGCCAGCGACCGTAGCTGCAGGAAAACAACATTAAAAAAAGAAGAACTTTAGCATTTGTTCGTCACATTGTGACATAACTTATGCAGCTAAAGACAGAAACAGTCTGATTAATGTTTATTGCACCACTCAAGTCCTGCCCTCCACTTTGATTAAGTCAGTCAGCCATCAATCCATTTTTCAAACCTGCTTTAACCCTTTCAGGGTTGTAGGCTGCTGGAGCCTAACCCAGCTACTATTGTGCACAAAAGCGGGTAAAATTCCAAACAGGTCACCAGTCTGTTGCAGGTCCATGATTATGTGAGTACAATATGAAATGAAAGTGAATTTCTACAAACTTACTAGTTAATTTTGCCCCCTTTCCATGCAAATACTTCATCATTATATTTACATAGAAACCTGCAGGTATCTTCAGACTTCAGAGGTAAATATTTTTAAATGGAGATCTTAATGGATCTGATCTGCTGACAAAAACATCACTTTTAATATCAAATAAATATTCATTTCTGCAAAACTGTGGAGAAGATTTTCAGAATTTGTTGTTAAATGACCCAAATCAACAATGTTGTTTATGTTTTGTTTACTGATGAAGTTAACAGTAAAACTTTTGAGTGAGACATTGTTTAAAGTGATAAAAACAATTTCTTTTTTTAAATCATTTTGTTTTCATTTGTTACATTTTTCTATTTTTAATGTAACAGATGCTTTGTAAGGATGAATGACCACATATAAAGACCCATTCCAATGAAAATGATGTTTTTAACATGTTCTTGTAGCATTTTTCTCACGATGGAGGACATGTATAAAATAATTTAGGATTAAATCGCATTGGATCAGAAGCAGACAAAAACCTGTTTGAAAAATCTCAGGTTTGTGGCGCAGCCACTTCCATGAGCGACCAAAGTCTCCCTGCTCTGCTCCAATTCTACATCCTCCACTTGCACACAAATAGATCCATGTACATCTTTGTTTTCCTCGTCTGAGCTGGTATCTGGATCAAAACTCTGACATTCTCACCTTTTTTTCTGCTACGCTAATCTTATCCTGGGGTCTGTAAGCTAGCGGGAGACAGTGTAAGTAAAGGAATGCTGGGATATCAAACAAAGGGTTACTGCTGCGCCAGCAGTCCTGCCCATAATCCAAAGGCAAAGTTTTTAATGAGCTCCGGCCACTCTGCAGAAAGCATGTCTTAGAAAATGACAGTTTTTTTCTTTCTATTGTGGCTAAAAACTGCATAATCATAATTAAAAGACCACTGAAAAACACTTTTACATTAGATTCAATTGAAGTGGGACTTTAAACGCATGTTGAACCTCTCCAACTGCTAACATTATTGATGGTAGCATCAATGTTCTCTGTCTTCATGAAGGCTTGTTTCTTCTGAGTGAATTCATTTAAGAGCTTAAGACATCCACAAAACTCCCCTTTTTTCACCCTGCTGGTGACAGATTATATCATTGGCAAAAAAAAAAACTTTTACCACATACTTATCTGCATACTTATCTGCATCGTCTCTGACTGATGAATAAATATTTGAGCATTTTTTAAAAAAACAAATCTCCCTTTAAAATTTAAAGCAAATGAACTTGTAACTTAAGGTTAGAGTTGGAGAGGCTTGTGTGGACTCACTTTCTCTGATGCTGCTTCTGCATGGCAGCCTCTGACATGTGACCCTGTAGGATCTGCTTCCTCTGCTTGTCCACATCCCCCTCCATTCGGGCAAAGGCATGATTTCCCACCTGAGCCAGATCCAGCTCAGAGCTGTCGTCTTCGCTGTCATCTGGATAAGAGACACGAAACAGAATGACACATGTTTGTCACAGCAGGCATCAGTGTTTTTACATCAGAGAATTAGTCGGCTTTTCCAGACGCTCCCTAATACTTTGTGGCTTCTGCTGATGAGAAGTTTCATTCTATTTGGTAAAGAAAACAACAAATGTATCTTAGTTGTTTTTAACAGTATTTTCTCATATCATGAGCAGATTTAAGGCATTTAAGAGCTCCCTTTGAGACAAATGGTTTCATTTCCTGAATTGATAGGAGCAGAAACATCATACATGGTCAAGATCAGGATCTCACCGCAGAACTAGAAACTGACCTTTATGACTCATTTTTGAATTCTGTTTTGCAGTTTCGAAATTTTTTATTTACAATCTAGGCTTGAAATAAAAGCCCTCCAAGGTCAAGACTGACAAATGAGACGTGTGGTTTTTATGTTCATTTGAAATTGTTTTTATGCGTTCTTTGCTGACTTCTCAATAGAAAAGGGAAAAACATCAGAAGTTCTTGCCTCAAAAGAGGCTGCTTTTAAATCTAAAGCAAACAAAGAGAAAAACCCTCTTCAAGTCACCAGGCATAATAAATACATAAATAACCCAACGCTGCATGTCCATGTGATGCAGAAAACCAGAGACAAAGATCTGTACCTTCCAGGATTCCTGGCTTCTCTGCGATGCGGATCTGCCTTTCCGGGACGATGGGTTCCCCCTCAGAGTTACCGATGTCAGCTGGGATGAGGGGCAAGCAAGCTTTCTCCTCTTCTTCAGAGCGAGGGAAGTACAGAGGAAGTAACTTCCTGTACACAGACTGCAAGATCACATCAAGGACTTTGAATAAGTGAAGATACAGTATGTATGTCTGCACTGCTTCTAGTAATTTATTCATCCGAAACAGAAAATAATATAAATAAAACAACATTGTCCTGCAGTTTGCTGCTACAGATTTTAACTAATGGGGAACACTTTAACTTATTATTCCAGGTAAAGCGGATAGAACAATGTCAGTTCACCAAATAACCTCTCCGTTAGCTTTTTCTAAAATGTAAAATGATACTGTCTACAGTTAGATTTACCATTAAGGTTAGATTATTATCTTTAGCTTTTACTCTAAGAGGCAATTTTCATAAACGTCATTGATTTTCTTTACGTTTTGATGAAAGCTGCTTCAAAAAAAAGGAGTGAAGTCATTGAAATGTCAGTGCTAAATGCTGTGCAGCTGAAGACCAAGTTGGCCTTCTCAAACAAATACTTGTGAATAGATGAAGCCAAAGTGGAGGCTGGCAATAATGCCTAAAACTCCGTCAGAAAATCATTCCTCATACCAAACAAATATCATTACAATTATGCAAGTCAACAAATATCATTAAAAAGTATTGCTTTTGCATTTTTTATGCTAAAGATTCAAACTGTTGAAAAGAGAACAAATCTTTTTAAAGTTTATTAATGTGACTTTAAGAGGTGCCTTCTCGATTCAATACTAAACAAAAATACACTTCCACTTCTTCAGCTTCATGTAAATATTCTGTGAATATCCTTAACTTTAAAACGTCTCAAACAACAGTGTTAGATCAGAGGGTAAAAGTGATCAGTGCAGCTTATCTAATGAAACTTCATTTCAAAAAAAGAAAAGAGTTCAAACATGTTTTGGCATCTTTCCATTGTTAATAGTGTCTCCGCTGGAACATGATGAATCAGCACATACAATACACTAGTTACACAAACCTCTTCCGTCGCTGTTACAGCAAACACCACAGCCTCAATTCCGTTTCTGTGATTCTCCAGGAACCTGCGCACTGTTCCTGAAAAACAAGAACGCTTCCATGAAACAACAGAAGAACCACTTTGACAAAAGCTGGATTTGCTTAGCTAGCAAATACATTTGCAGTTGGTTTTGCAGGAATCCAGTATTCTATTTTGTAAGTTGTATTTTCTAGTGATGTGTATTTTGTGCTCCTTCAGTCATGTGTAACATGGATGAATGTCCTACAAGTTTTTTCAAACAAAATACCAGTACAAATCCACTAGCACATATTTGAAGCTGCAGGTGTCTCTGGAGTCCCACCAACATCAAGGTGTAGGACCCCCCAGAGACGTGCAGTTAAACTGAAACCTTCTATTGCGTCTATAAATATAGACCATAAAACTGCACTTGGACACAGGATAAGTTAAACTGTACCAAATATGTGCTCATGAAAAGTACTTTTGTTTCAGAAACACAACTGATCACAACAAAGGATTTTAAGAGTGTTTGCTTCTTTTCTCCTCATTCATAAACATGTTGTGTGTCTTCAGATCAGTGCTTGTGTGGCTTACTGAAGGCCATGTGTGTGGCATCCTCCAGCGGATAGCCTCTCTTGGCGGTGGTCACCACACAGAAGCCAACTGACATCATGGCTTGTTCTCTGCAGTGACAGAAGAGCTTCATCACATCTTGAGCAGGACATTCAAACACAATGAAGCCGCACATTTCACAACAACACGAGGACTTTTCCTGTTTCCCAGGATGCTTTTAGCTAATTTAACATTTCTGCAAACATCGTTCCTAAGGTAAAGTAAGAATTTCTGATTTTTATTTAACAAACGTTTAAAAAAGCACCATGAACTTGTGCAGAGGATGCAGCCTCTTTCACTCAGACTTTAACCTTGTCAGCAGAATAATGGATGGATGGAAGTTTTAATGAAAACTAACATATCTGCATTTCCAAAGAAAATAGGCGAGAACCTGAGACTGCTGCCGCCCAGAAAGAACAATGTATACACGTCTTATCTATAGGTTTGCCAAAGTTTGACTCTAAACCCATCTTTTTTGTGAAAACTTCACAGTTTAGAGAAGCTTCAAAAAGATAAAAAGTTAAAAGATAGAAGAAGAAACTAAAGGGATGAGAGGTTCTCATTTGCATGATGGGGGTTTCTTACACAGCCAGCTGCATGATGTTCCTGTAGCAGCTGTACAGCGAGCTCTCTGCTGCTGTTCGGTACTTGGATTTGTACTTTGGTCCCACAGTGTGGATGATGAACCTGGCTGCCAGGTTGAAGCCTTTGGTCAGTTTTGCCTCACCCGTTCGACATCCTAAATATCAGGAAAATGTTTTACAAATGAAGGCTAACCGGTGTTCCAGATTTCATTCTGCAGTTCTGATCAGTTTCTGCTCCACCTTTGAGTTTGTGGAGCTCCTCCCGCAGCTCGGCTCCTGCCAGCTGATGGATACTGTCAGAAACGGGGTTCTTGTCGTTCAGAGACTCGTTGCTGGTGTTCACGATGGCGGTGCAGTTGAGCTGGGCAACATCCCCGACGCTGTAATAGAGAGAAATGCTGTTGAAAATACATTCAAAACTTGAACTTTTTAATAGGTTCATTTTTGTGTAAAAGTTTAGATTTGATAATAAAATGTGGTCATCCTGAACCACATGAAGTCACATGAAGATGCCGCCCCATGTTGGAGCCAGACAATGTCAGTAATCAGTCATTGGTCCGATTCGATCTGAATCATCATTTCTGTGATAACCAATCTCAACAATCAGGAGCGAGCTTGTTGGAACTCCACAGCCCTACAACTGAAAACAGGATACGCAACATCTGTCAAACGTTTTTAACGTTGAATGTGAAGCCACATGCTTTTGTTGAGGCATCTGATTGGTCAGTTTATAACTTGAACAACAGAAAAAAATATATAAAAATTGAGGATTATGAAGAACATATTAAGAAGGAGGTATCAGAGCAAGAGTAGTTATTCTGACAAAATAGAATGACTGAGTAACAGCTGTTTCTCTATAGAAGTCTATGAGAGTTTGGGTTCTTGGAGCCAGCAGGTACTTCCTGTTTAGAATGTGAGGGGGAGGGGTCAGTCCAGTTCGCATATACAGTCATCGCCTCAGACCTTGAATGATGTGAAAGTACTGGAACAGCTTGGAGACCAGAAGCTTTCAGTCACTCTTAACATTTTCTTTGAATATTGTTGTTTATAATTTATTTTATTTATTTTATTTATTTTATAAATTGTTGAAACAGAGTCACTGATCTGAAGAAAGCAAAGTATTAAAAAGAAAGCAGAAGTTTAGGATAAAATAACCAGATTAATATGTATACACTAAAATTACACAACAGCATTTCTAATGATGAAACTCATCCCCATTCTGTTCTTCAATCTAAGACTTTTCGCTCTGACAATCACAACAATCCTCAAAACAAAACCTTAATATGTTCCAGTCAGAGGAGTCTGTGTAAGACGCTGCAGACAGGAAACTGGATGAAACAAAAGCAACAGAGATGTTATAATCAGGAGAGCTTCAAGCCAAACACTAAACCAAACACCAAGATTTTCTTCAACAAGCATCTATGGTGACACGTGTTTGAGTCCAAATCTGTTCATGAATGAGCAGAATGAACATTAAACATGCAGCTGACATCATAAGCAGGTTACACTGACTACAGAGATCTCATCTAATGGATACAAACACATCTGAACTGTAAGCCCTTCCTCATGAAGCATGCCAGCAGATTGAATGGTCTGTGTGAAAGTCAGGCTGTTTTCAAACATAAAAAGCACACCACAGCATCAATTTAATTTATATGGCCCTAAATGGCCATCGCAATTCACATTGGTATTTATGCAAAGAACAGACTGGTAGCCTGTCCAGGGATGTCCCCTGCCTTCGCCCATGAGTGGCCGGGTTAGGCTCCAACAGCCACGTGACCCCGAAAGGGACAAAACGGTATGAAAGATGAATGAATGAATGATTTATGCAAAGAACATAAAGTCAATCATAAAAATATCAACAATAGCTGTTTGCTACACTAAACTAAACAGACTAAACTGGCATTCCTGCCCTTAGATCCTCCTTCTCGGTGAGGAAAAACTCATTAAAAAACCCTATCTTGGAGGGAAAAAAAAAGAAACTTCAGAGATGTCCACATGAAGGAAAAATCCTCTCAGGACGGACAGGTGATGTGCTAGAACTGTTAAAGAAGAATTAGCTTATCTAACTACAACTACATGCTTGAATAACAACCACACGTTTGAATAGTGTAGCAGATGGGCTTCATCCAGATAACACTGTGGGGCAGCTGGGGGTGTGAGACGAGGCAGAGGTGAGATCTAGGATCAAAGACAGGAGCACAGATGAAATACCTCGAATCTCTCCTACAAACAGGACAACAAATGAATCACACTGCACCAAACACGCATGATGAACTAAATAAAATGTAGTACTGGGTAAATGACAGAGAATAGAGGAGAGAAGTAATAGCTGGGAGTTTGAGTTCTAACACAAGTACTTCAACATCTGCTACTGCTACAGAGTGAGATGTATTTATTTAAGTCCCACATTAAACCAAAACTTCTATTTTTGTTTATACGATTCTGCATGACTGAGCAGAGAGAGATTGAGATTTTATCAAGTCAATCTCAAATTATCTCAAAAATCTGAATGTTAGTGACCTTTTTTACAGACTTTTTGCATCTCCCAGATTGAGCTAAAAATAAATAGTATTTCAGCTGAATGTGGTTCTCTTCATAGGAGCCAAATTCTCAGTATTGATAACTTTCTTCAATAATCCTGTTTGACCCCTCCTGACATGCTTTCAGTGTGAGCGGTCACACGCCGCTGAGCCTGGATTGTTCTGAGTTCTGGTCATGTGTCTTTCCTTGCTGAAGGCGGCTGCAACAACGAGGCTCCTCAGACCTGCACGGTCATGTGCGCCTGCACACAGAGGAGACCCCCATGTGCTCTGACGTGAAGAGACACAGGCTCACAGACAGTGTCATCATGTCAGAATAATGTGGTTTCAAAGCTATATGCAAAGGTGAACATGAGTGTGCGCGCGCGCGTCTGTGGGGGGGATTTTCAATTTGCATCGTATTCATAAATCATTTGATGCTTTATTATGCTGTATGCATTGGGGGTTGTGAGAGTTGTGGGCATTGTGTTTTACCACTTTTTTGTGAGGTTCTTTGTTTGCTATTGGTTTTTGAGTTGACAAATGTTTTTATTCGCTTTATAAATAAAGTTTGATTTGATTAAGTCAGACTAAAGACAGGTTACTTTAAAGTTCCACTCCAATCATCTTTTGATCTGTTGTAAAAGCCTTCTCGGTGGCCTTTTAATCATGAGATGCCATTTTTAACTCCCCAAAAGAGCTGTGTTTTTTTCTAGGACATAGTTCCTGCAGAGCGCCACGAGTTAATCAATTTGCCTCTGAGGTGTGAGCAGGACTATTGGCACAGAGTAAGCCCACTCCCTTCCCCATCATCAATCTGTTAACAAGCTCTCCCGCTAGCTTACAGGAGGAAAGCTTCGTAAAAGAGAATAAACAGTTCAAACAAGCAGATTATGCATAACCTGACGAACACATTCTTAAGTTTGTTTGTAAGCTCAAAGTTTAAGCAAAGCAATTTATTTGTAATGATTTTTGAAGAAAATGTTTTTTTCCTCTACATAAACATGGAACAGAAACATCTCACCCTGAGAAAACATCTATTCTCTAAACCCACTCTATTCCCATTCAGGGTCACAGGGATGCTGAAGCCTATCCCAGCTACAGATGGACAAAAGCAGGTTTTACCCTGGACAGTTCACCCGTCCATCACAGCCACAATTTATTCCCATGAGTGAGTTTAGACTGTGGAAGGAAGCTGGAGTTCAAGACTGTTTTCCCATCATGCATCATCTAGAAAACTTCTCTTAATATGTAGAAAATAAATGTAATAAATCAAAAGTTTGCAGGCAGAAATTCTTTAGAACAACTCAGCCAACACCAAACACAAGAAGAAAAGGAAATAAAAAGTGATGCTCAGTCAGCAGCGTGAGGAAACACTAAAGTGACTCACAAGAAGATGATCTTCCGGTTGATATCTGCTCTGAAGGGGAAGGGTGAAGGGAAGGCCTGCTGGCTGAGCAGACTGTCACTCCGGCTCTGCCGCGTCTCGCCGCCTTCGCCGCCCAACTGCTGCTGCTGCCACGTAGGAAGAGTCTGGATGTCCACGAAACGGGAACGAGCGCCCAGAGGATCCATCCTCCCCTCAGCACGAGCTCAAGCAGAGTCCACGAGCAGACGAGCTGCAAACACGGGGAGAGCTGATGTCTCCAAGTCAGTGTGAAAAATGCTGGAATCTGTCTGGAATGTTCTGTTGTGCAGCAGCCGTCACAGTTAGTCACACACTCTACATCACAATTTTTTTTTCTGTTGCTGTTTAACACTTGACAAATAAAAAATTCTCAGAGACTCCAAACTTTCATGTTCTTCCAGGCTCCTGAAAGACCATCAGAGTTTCTGTTTGAAAGCCTTCAGGATCCTGCACAAAAGCAAACCACCTCCTTGTGACTAACTTTAAAGAAATTCCACCATTATTAAAACAAACATACTGGGGTCCACATTTCCTGGCATGTTACTTTCAGTTTCTTTGCTGCACTTAAGCCAAGTGCAGTTAGATATGTGTTGATTTCTCTTGTTAGTGTAAGTGAACACAAATGAACTGTAATAGAGTCCTTTATCTTTTGTTTGGTGGAGACTCCCAGCAGCTTTTCCAGAGCTCCTCAGCTTCAACCCAAAGCCATAAAACAAAACAGAAATGACCGTTCGGCCTTTGGGGTTAATGTAACTCGACAAACATCAGTGAGTAAATGAATCACCATGGTAACAGTTCGAATAACTCCCAGGTTAAAACCAGGGATTTATTCTCAATTCAACGCAAAGACGCCAACAATGTAAAGACATGTTTAGCTTAAACTCAGACCGTTCCCCGAACACGTTTAGATTTAGCTACACATAAACTAAATAAAAAGCCTTCATCGAGTTTTCGACAGCAACATTTTTAGCATGTTTACCTTTGCAGAGTCTTGCTGTCCACGTCAAGAAGAGGAATAAATGGAAGGACTGAGTCACTTCTGCTGAAACAATCCGGCAGAACCCTTTAAAAGAACACTCAGAAAGTATTGCTATTACTCGAACACTTCATTCTAGCAAAGCAAGAAAGAAACCCACAGACAAAAGTCAACTTTCAAAGTGGCTCTCTTTGCTGTCATTCTTAGCAATCATGCTACGATCAGTTTATGTTCCAACCACCAAGCTAGCGGTAGGACGCCAAAACTGTTTCCGGGTACGAAGTTTCAAAATAAAACTAAAATCTGACACGTGTGTATTCCAATAATCTCTTAGTGAACGTGGAAAACTAAGTTGACTATTAAAAATTAAGAATTTAATTACAAACTCACTGGAGGTGAGAAATAGCAAACTTTAGAATCAATAATGTGTTGTTCATATTTTAATCTTTTAGTGTACTGGACATTTCTTAACCTGTAAATGTGCTTAAAGGTACTTCACTTTTTCTATTTTTTGAATGGAGGGCTCACGCTGCTTTTCTGGATTTTATTTGTCATTAATTTTCAATAGTTTACATAAAAGTATCATCAAGACTTATTGTAAGGGTTTATTCTCTAACTTTAAGAACAGGAATGAGGAACGTGTGCTTTTACTTTATAACCGGATTCGCACTGATATTCCGGTTATTGGTGGTCACATGACAGACATTGGTCAGCTGACTGAGATGACAACACTTCCGCCGTGGTTCTGCGTCCAGGAAGTCCAGACATCCCCACTGGTCGAGAGCTGCGGTGTTTCTCTGTTTGTGCTTCTTTACTACCTTAAGGATGAGATAGCAGCAAAACAAGCAGAAGACCTGGCTCAAAGCAGAGGTTTGTCTGTTTTATTTACATTCAGCTGCTTGGAAATTCACCCCCGGCCCTGCATGTCGGTCAAAAAAAGACTCGTTTTTGGTGGAAAAGACGAAATAACTGGTAATCTAATTTTTTTTCCTCAGTTTTTCTAAACTAGGTTTAAAACAAACGAGAACCGCTAAGAACAGGAGATGTTTGCTTTAACACCAATCATGCCTTTGATTTTGAAAGACAACAAATATTCCTCATAGAAACTCAGTTGTTTGGCTGCACTTTATTTCTTAATTCTGAAGGAATGATTGTCAGTTTCAATTAAAAACGGCCTTTAAATAAAATAAGGTAAACAAGAAATGTAAACAGAAAATGAGCTCAAACTCATCCAGTTTTAAAGATGCAATCAAGAAAAAAAATCTTGAAATCTAAACCTAGACAAACATCATTTGACTTAACCAGAAAAATATACCAGGATGAGGGTATTCATCTTTTTGAAGTGACACTTATGCGCTGTATTGTTATTCTGAATGAGGAGAATTTGGAGTCATTCCTATTTCACTTTGCAGGTTGATTATTTTCTATCCTTGGAGGGCCTGAGACACCTCACAGGAAACAAAACACCTCGTTCAGTTTTTGACTTTGGCTTATTAGAGATGCTCTAATATTAGCTTTTTTTAAAGAGTTGTTTTCCAGAACATAGTTTCTGCAGTTCATTAGAAATTCCCCACTCGGTTGTGGGCGACATCGCTGGTGTGGAGTAAGTCGCCCCTACTTCCCCACCTCATTGCTGAGAGCTCTTTGTTTACGCACTCTTTCACGAGCCTACAGTCCATCACACCCTCAACCTAACAATACCGGTGCAACATTAGCCGCACAGTTTTGAGCCAGATGTCGGCTCAGACGACAAAAACATACATGGATCTATTTGTCTGCAAGTGGATGCATCAGAGTGGAGTGAAGCAGGAAGCTTGTGCCCCACCCAGCGTATTTTTAACATCCCAAATAAGCTTTTTTTTTCCACCAGTATTTTTTTTTTATTGATTCACATTGATTTTCATAAAAAAAAAAAAAACTCAGAAATGAAATTTTTATTTAATTTTTCTCAAAAAATGGCCTTCATCATCAGAAAAATGCCACACGAATATGTTAAAGACAGCAAAAGCTATGGAGAGAAATAAGTATTCCGATTTGTGCGTGCGTAATTTTGATTTGTGCGTAACTTTGGATTTGTGCTTGTGTAATCCTTGATTTGTTGGATTTGTTTGTGTGTAATTTTTGATTTGTAACTCATAAAATACATTTTGTACATGAGTACAAAAATTACAAAATTTTCTAAAATACAAATTTCACATGCACAACTTAAAATTACGACAGCTTAAAACTAACTACACGTGCAAATCTTTAAAAATTATTCTCAAATCGCTTGTTACGCACACACAAAAACGCATTTACACACAAATCTGATTTGAGACTCTTTTCACGTCTCCCAGATTCGTGTGTAAGTGATGCGTTTAAATGCTGCTGGAATGCTGGGTCATAAAACTTTTCTCATCAGCCGCTCTGAACATACGGGTCCTGACGGGTTCCCTGTAGAGTTTCAGCAGCGTGATGGGATGCGCAATGCAGGGATACCCACTGCCACCCAAAATGATGAATCCTTCAGGTGGATGTTTGATAAAAATTGAGCTGTTTCATAGAACCCGTGAATCATGGACTGAATTTGGAAACCCACCAAAAATATCTAAAAATTTGACATTAGAATCACATACATTTGGATTTGGATTTGGATTGAATAAAAAAGCTTCCTGTTACAATAACAAGCTGCAATTTCTTCTGGGGCCTTTATTCTTATGTGGCAGATGTTGATGCTCCCCATGACCTTTTGGAAAGCAGCAGATCCAGTGAGCTGCTCAAAACCAGCAGCGGCTAATGGCAGTTCATCCACGCTGGAGACCAGCATGATGCTGCGCATCTGCTGTTCTGTGGACAATGTCACTCACAGTGGAGCGCGGCATGTCAAAGGTCCTGCCTAATACACGGTAAGATGTGCCAGACGCCATCCAGGAAAGGAACACCAGGACCTCAATCTCCTGTGTCCACCCCAGAGCTGCTCCACCAGACGCTCTGTGGTCCAGTGGGTCAACCCAAAATCTGGTCTGGTGTCAGAATGACCGTAAGCATAGAGGGCTAGAAGAGATACCTTTATGTTGGCAAAGCAGGAGAGAAAGGGAAAACCTTGTAAAATGTAACTTTAATCATTTTATTTGTGAAATTAGGTTTTATTTTTGAAATGTTTGTTTATTATGATGGCCGATATTTATATTAGAAAGTATTGATGAATACTGGAAAATCTCATGTTATTTATTTGTTTGGGTTTTTGAATTTTCATATTAATTTTTAAATACGAAAGTAAGTATTTTTGGTTAAAACTAGTGTGCTGTAAATCTTTTGGTAAATAAAATGATTTAAAACACTTTGTGTTGAAGGCTGATATAGTTTGACTAGAAAGAAAAAAACACAACCTTTTCTCTGAACTCACAAGTGTTAAAAGTAATTGTAAAAATAATCAAAATCCAATGTTGGAAAAGATCGTCAAACTCTTGCCCAGCAGATGGTGTAACCCTGAGCAAAGTAACCTCAGACGTTGCCTCTGTGCTTCATTTCATCTCGTTTTCAGTTTGATCAAAGTAAAAACAGTTGAATTACTGCCAACAGGAACATGGAAAGATTAATATAGGAAGGTACAGAAAAAGTGCTGTTTCGCACGAGCCTGTAAATGGCTCAACTGTGCGAAAATAAAAATAAACATTGCGATGGACTAGTTATTTATCGGTTAATTTCTGAGCAAAACCAGTAAGTTTCTCCACAAAAATGTATGCAATTTTATTTTTTTTATAAATCAGCCAGGTTGTTTTTATCATCAGAACACAGTACATTAATTCATTCAAAAATTGAGTGAATACGAACACAGTACATTCATAAATAGTCTTCGTAATATTTTCACATTTATTAGATTTTTACTTCGGCAAACCGGTGACATGATAATTGGAGCATGAAAGTAGTTCACCTCCAGACCAGGTGGTGGCGCAATGGCGTGATGCAACCATTCTGTTGTTTGTCCACCGCCATATAAACAACACCCGAAGAAGAAAGACGACCAAAAAGTAGTAAGCGCAGTGTCCGAATTGCTTTTAAAATCCAGGGCACTACATAGTCCAGCACTAAATAGTGAGACACTGTATAGTTTTGTAGTACTTAGGGCATGAATTCAGACACGGGACTGTTCTAGTGGTGAAGCTCCACTTTTTCTGTCTGAGGGAAAAAACTGAAATTATTCCGGATAAACTGACTCAAAGTCGGTCACGTTTTTTTTCTTTCTTTTTCTTTTTTAAGCGGGATTTTTACTTGGCTTTTTCTGGTCCTCTAAGTCAAATAAAAAGTGATATACTAGAGGAATAACTTTAATAATATTATGGAAGAAATTGACCTTAATTTTGATGACAGTGATCAAAACAAATTTCAGACAAAGAAAAATGTTGGAATTGCAAACATTCTGCTCTGGTGTTTTAGACTTGCAGCAAAAGCATGTTTTCCTTAATGAGTCTTTCATACATACCGTTTCAACATACTGTTTGGATTTTGTTTTTTTTAATACAAGGAAGACACATGATCTATTTACCTAATTTAATTTTGGTCAATAATACATCCATAAATGTTAATATAGTAATGACAAACCCTTTTTGCCAATTCTTATCTATGAAATAAAAAAATAAAATAAAAAATGAATTATGACAGGCTTTAAAAACTTGGAACATATTTGTTTTTTGAGTTTGAACTTTGCTCCCCGTTCCTTTAAGTTTGTCATTAATTCTAATATTTATGCAATTGTGTTCTTACTTTTTTTATTTGTTCCTCTCTTCCTTTACCACATTTGTTCAATTTTGTCCATCTTTGTATAATTCTATGCAACAATTGTCAATTTTGTTCAAATAAAAAAGAATTTGTTTCTAAAAAATGTTTTTAAGGCAAAAGCAACAGATTGACATGTACTTTTTACAGCTTCTCAAACCCGACAGCCCTATAAAAGTATGCAAATGTATAGATAAACATACATTTTGACAAAACAAATTCATTTAGCTTTCGTTTATGTCAAAAACGGTTTAATTATTTGCTTAAAAAATAAGATATTTTTAAAAAAATTGTTCGGTTTTCAGTCTAAAAGACCCTCGACTATTTATGTCTGATTGGGAGGAGCCAGTGCTAGCAGGATAACCCGGGTTAGCATCAGGAACCCGCATGTTAGAGGTAAGGAACGTTTCTATAACAACAGCCTTCCCATCCGTTAATAATACGCGGAAGCTTTAAACACATCGCAGTTACATTTATTCGGTTCATGGGAAACATTACACAAAAATACCACCACGTGGGTACAGAGATGGTCGGTGAGCTATGGATGGACATACTCGATTTGTAGTACGGGAGTTCCTGGCAGGGCGGAGTTACATTTAAGTAAAGCCGAATTAACGGGCGGAAAGTATAAACGGCACCACCTGTTTATTCGTGGGCATCAAAACAAGCAGACCCCACACACTGTAACACTGCAGACGCGAAAACGTTACGCATTTAAACCAAACAGGTATTTTAAAAAAAGCTAAAAACGCCTAAATGAGATGTAAAGAAAATCACATGTGCTGGTTTAAATGATCAGTCACGTCGCACATTTGTTTAGCTATTTAATCTGTTTTCCTAATCCGTTCAACGTGGACCGAAATGGGAACTCACGTAAAAAATCACAATATATGTATACTTAATATTCTAGTTTATAACAAGAGCTTTCATAACAAGCTAAACCCCAAATATCCGCGATATTTAACAGTTTCCACACATTGTAATTAAGGTTGACCACTGAATCACGTGTGATGCACCTTTTGGTAAAATAAACCTACCATGTCTCAATCTAAAGGGTATTTTCCAAATATCTACCCATCCAGTTTCCTAACCTGCTGTATCTGTTTTGGGGTCACAGGAGCCTGTCCTTGCTACTGTTGGGTGAAGGCGAGGTACACCCCAGACAGGTCAGTTGTCTGCTGCACGGCCACACAGTCACTGACACACAAACACACACCAAGGAACTATTTGAAGTCACCAATGAGCCACAGAAGCGTCTTTTTGGACTGTGGGAGACAGCTGGAGTATCTGGAAAACCCTCACATAGATGAGGAGAACATGCAAACTCCAAACACAACGGTCCCAGCTGGGATTTGAACCAGGGCCTCGTCGCTGTGAGGCAGGAGCGCCAACCACTGTGGCACCAGGCTGCCTATCCGGATCGATATTATCTATTTCAGTTTGAAACCCTTTTTATGGTTATATAGTTCAATTAACAACTTGCATCAGACAGATCAATGTGGTTGAATAAATCCATCCACTGATTAATCTTTACACCCTGATCACATCTAAAACACTTTCATACCAAACAGGGTGACTCACATTGGAAAAAAAAGAAGGAGTAAAATATGTTACTTAGTGGGTTTCGAATCATTTGAACACATGGATAAATATTTCTTTATTTACATGGTGGTGAATCAGGAGCAGATAAAAAATGTCGTTTGAAAAAGCTTGTAGCTGTAGATCCATGAACGTCTTTGTTTTCCTCGTCAGTATCTGGCTCTAGACTGGTCAGCTGGATAGCTCCAATATTGTTCCCCATTTTTGTTGTGCCGTTTATGCTATTGCTTGAGGTTGTGAGGGGTTGTAAGCTAGCGGGAGAGCACGAGAACAAAGGGATGATGGGAAATGAGCGCAGGCTTTCTAGGCACAAACAGTCCTGCCCACGATTCAGAGGTCAATTTCTAAAGAACTGCTGCTGCTGCTCCGCTGAAACTTTGTCCTAGAAAACAACACAGGTTTTTAGATTTAGCCTAAAAACAGCAGAATTACCTCAAAAGACCACTGGGAACGCTTTGAAAATGGATCAGAAAAGGTACGAAGGGACTTTTAAAAGATGTGAGGTGTTTGGGGTTAACGACCATTTAAACCCTCAAAGCTCATTTCTGGATCAGACAAAACCAGGTTGATTATTTATTTACCTTCTTAAAAACTGTGTTTTATGGAATCAGAAATGAACCTAAAGCAGCCAGATTTCTAAATCGTGGCGCTTTTCTGTATTAGAGACATTAAATCGTGAACCCGTGAACTGAGAGGAATGAACTTGAGGATTTCTTCACCTCGTCTGAATGAACTCTTTCAAACTTTCCCTTGTGTTTCTGTCCAACAGAGTTTCTCTAATCCAGCTGACTCTCATGGGTTTGACCAAGCAGTACCTACGCTACGCGCCCAGCGCCGTGTTTGGCGTCATCGGCAGCCAGAAGGCAAACATCGCATACGTGACGCTGCGCGGTGGGGAGAGGGGGCGCTACGTGGCCGTGGCTGCATGTGAACACGTCTTCATCTGGGACGTCCGAAAAGGAGAGAAGGTGAGGCCGGAGGGGGTGGTGGCAACAGTCTGTTGGGGCTCTTCTGGGGCGCCGACTGACGGCTGCC
The DNA here is from genome assembly GCA_016861445.1 of Oryzias woworae. Classification (NCBI taxonomy): domain Eukaryota; kingdom Metazoa; phylum Chordata; class Actinopteri; order Beloniformes; family Adrianichthyidae; genus Oryzias; species Oryzias woworae. The sequence goes on from BOLG01000197.1 coordinate 3,116,978, forward strand.
TCTGTTCGTGTTCAGGTTCTTATCCTGCAGGGGCAGAAGCACGAGGTGAGCTTCCTGTGTCCCTCCCCTGATGGAGTCCATGTTGCCGTGGGTTACGAGGACGGAGCGGTGCGGATCTTCAGCCTGCTGAACGGTGAAAGCAGCATCGCCTTCAACGGCCACAAAACGGCTGTAACTGTCATGAACTATGATACTCTCGGGGCGCGGCTCGTCACCGGCTCCAAGGTGAGCGGCGTGCACTTCTGTCAACTACTGAATCCGTGGATCATTATCGTTTAAATGCTAAAGAGATGATATCTGTGAGCGTGTGTGATTTCACGGTAAAAACGGTGGAAATTCTGTCTTTGGTATGCAGGAATTCTTGATTTGTGTCGATAAAGTTTGTCTGGTGTTTCAGGACACGGACGTGATAGTGTGGGACATCATCAACGAGTGCGGCTTATACCGTCTGCGGGGTCACAAAGACGCCATCACACAGGCCTTGTTTCTCAAAGACAAGAATCTCATGGTCACGAGGTAACACCCGTATTCTCTGACCTTATCGTAAAAATGAAATGTCTAGAGCTTAAGCTGCTCTTGTATCCGTTTATTTATTTAAACCAAACGCGTTTCCTCCACAACCCAGAAGATCTGCTTTTCTGTGGGTGACTGTTGCTGTCAGTCACATGTAACCATTGACTGTATCCGAGAACTGGACAGAACCAGTGTGACATTGCTCATAGAAATCAGTTTCAACAAATCTAAGTCAATGGAGCCAGATGAGGTTCATAAGCAGTGATTGGTCCAAGTTCTAAGACGTGTTCTGCTGTTGTGCAGCTCCAAAGACAGTTTTGTGAAGTGGTGGGATCTGGACACACAGCACTGCTTTAAGACCATGGTGGGCCATCGCAGTGAGGTGAGACACACCTGTCTTTACACTTTTTTCTAACAGATCTTTGGTTTTTGACATATCGATGGATTATGTGTTTTGGTTTGTATCATTCTTTCTCCGTTTGGGTTTGTTTTCTAACTACATCTGTTTAGTGCTGCAGCACTTCAGACCCGTTTTTACAAACTGTAATGCAACAGCAAGTGTTGTTCTCTGTGGAAGCATTTTCTGTAAAAATTCAACTTGATTCAAACATTTAAAGAAGATTTTATAAAGCCAATAACCAAGCTTTATCAGCGAGCTCATCACCTTTTCCAGAACGAGATGGAGGTTTGTCCTTTAAGGAAAGACGACCGAAGTGAGAAATGAGAAAATGAAAACAAAAAATGAAATCTAAATTTAAAAAAGTCTGGTCAAAAAAGCTCAACAGGAAGCTTCTCCCGCTGATGTGCCTTAAAAACATCATTTTTGTTTTTCAGTCTTAGTTCTGCGTTGTTGTTGTTGTTGTTGTGGTGGTGTTTTGTCAGCTCCTCCCACTCCCTTTAAAGCAAACAAACCCTTTTTGACAAACTTCATATTTAATGTTTCAGCTACAAATATGTCTATTTATGATAAAAAGTAATTATAGCTGGATTATTTACACACACACACACACACACACATATATATATGCACACTGTTTTTTTGCAGAGACTCCTGGGAAATTTCTAGGGCACTGGGTTTTGGAATTGTTGATTCGCACAGCTCTACAAACAGTAGTAAAGGAATTCAGACACAACCTTTCTTTGCCATGACTGTTCTCATGTCTGCAGCAGTGAAGGTCCCTGTAATTACATTATGTGTCTCTTTGTGCAGCGATGCAGACGTGTGTGATTGTCAGCTCTGCACGACAACCTAACATCAACACTATTTCAATGACTGAGTGGAGTTTGTGCTGACAGGTGTGGGGTTTGGTGCTGCTGAAGCAGGAGAAGAGGCTGCTGACGGGCTCGGCCGACAGCGAGCTCCGAGCGTGGGACATCGCAGACTTGGAGGAGGTGAGGCCATCACTGCTGTTCTGACAGCTGCACCTTAAATGAGATGAAACTCCCTTTAAAGCGACAAACAAACTCCTGATAGACCAGCTCCAGCGGAAGTGATGCTACAGCGCCCCCACACGACACTGAAAGTAAAATGAATGCATTTTGTGAAACTTGTGACCTTTAACTGCCTTAAATCCGCATTCCAACATATACAAATTTTCTTTTTTTCTCCTAGTTTTTTTTGTAAAAAAAAAACAAGTAAAAGAGTGAAAGATTAACTTTGACATAATGACTGTTTTACCTGTGAAATCTTGATTGCAGCTTGATGGCCTCAAACATTCAGAAAACCAAAATAAAACAACAAAAAAGATAGATTTTTTTTTATTTTTTATAATTGACTTTTGATGCATTCAATTATTAAAAATAGTCTTTTAAGAAGCATAATAGCTTCCGGTTTTAAATAATAAAGGTTTTCGTGAACGTTCCTTCTATGACAGAATCAAGCTGAAGGAGAACCCAAAGTGAAGAAGGGAAAAACTTTATTGGAGGATTACGATGAAGAAGATGACGAAGAAAAAGAGGATGGCAGTCTTGACGAGGTTCCAAAATTTACCCTTTCAAATGTGATTTTTGGTTTCAAATATATATATATATATATATATAGTTTGTTTGTTTGTTAAGAAAATGAAGTATGTCATGTTTCTTTAGAAACTGCAAAATGAATAACTGTATCATCTGATAAAAGTGTATCCAGCATGATCTGTCAGAATCCGTTTTTGTTGTTAACGTGTGTTTGTTTGGTTTGTTGTTTTCCGTAGCGCATCTTGAGCTGCAGAAAAGCCGGCTCCATCCTGAGAGAAGCACGAGACAGAGTGGTCTCCATGACGACTGACTCCAGAGCCAGAGTGATTGCCTGCCATGTGAGTATCGATGTTTTTTCATTTCACGTCAAGAGTGCTGAACATGTAGCCTTTGACATCTTTAACCACATACAGATACAGGTGTGTTTAGTTTGATTGCACGCGTTCTAAACAATTTTTCTTTAACCTCTTAAGACAAAAGCTAATATAACTTCAGCAGAATTACTTACTTTTATGAGTTATTCCAAAATTCACAAAGAAGTTAATGAATCAGTTTAAAGCTGTGTTCACATCAAACGTGATTCACACATCAGGGGCGTCCAGTTTCAATGTACACACGCGATCAGCGGTCCTGCGGCGTGATTTCAGCATCAGACGCGCTGCAATTCTTTAGCGCATTAGCCATTCTTCACAAATGTGCACACTCCATTTCCGAAGTTTATACATTTCTGTGGTTAGAACAGCACCCAGACAAATGTTTATCAACTGTTTTTAGATTGTTAAATGGGGACTGGGGCTTTTGATTGACAGGTGAATGACCTCAGTGGGTCTCAGCCACAGACATGTGTACGCTGGACACATAACATGACGTCACCTTTAGGATCCTGAATAGCAAAAATGAATTCCGAAAGTTAATGAATGTATTATTCTAGCAGTAATATAAGCTTTTTCATTGATTCATATGCATTTATCTGTCTTGTGATCAGGGAAATGATTCTGTGCTGGAGCTCTTCACTGTTCTGTCAGAGGATGAAGTGCAGAGAAAAATGGCCAAGAAGAGGAAGAAAGCCAAAAAGAAAGCAGCCAAGTAAGCAAGCGAGAAAGCAGCCAAGACACCCCCCCATCACACACACACCTTCCCGTCACCCATAACCGAGATCTCTTTGTTTACACCAACCAAGGTCTGCAACTTTGAACGCTAAAAGACCGATTTCTTACTGACCAAAATCTATCAATATATATGTCAAAATATTTGTCTTTCAGTGGTCATTAAGCCATTCGTTTATAAAATGTAGCTTTTAAATATTTACAGTAATTGAATTAGGAGAATGTTATTTTCTTTTATATGACCATTTACATTTATAAGTTCCCTTCAAAATAAAATGGAGAAGATTCTCCTGCAGTAGATTTACTTACGCTAGAAAGCCAAAAGAAACATGACATTTATCATTTCTGTGCTCCATCATTCTTGTTTTCTTTTACTATTGAATATTTACATTGGTGTAGAACCCAAAATGTTATCACAGTAATGTGGGCTTTAAGCTTATTCAAAAAAATAAACCAATCTTACCATCATTTTCTGTTATCTAGGAAGTTTAAAATCTAAATATAAATGACAAAACTTAACTAAAAGAAACTAACTCGCTACTCAAAAGAGTTAACCAAAACTACAAACCATTATTTACTGAAATTGTTAGCATTTTTCCTCAAAGCTAAAGAGCCACAGTGGTGGGATGAAGGAGCCGCATGTGGCTTCAGAGCCTCAGAATGCAAACCCCTGGTTTACAAGCTCTCCTCCTAGCTTACAGCCCCTCACACCCCAAACCTAACATAACTGATGCAACAAAAACGACGAGCAGTACTGCAGCTATCCAGACGTACAGTTTTGATGCAGATTCCAGCTCAGATGAGGAAAACAAAGACGTTCATGGATCTATTTGTCTACAAATATGATGCATCCGTTTTAATAATGATCTTTCTCCAGCATTTTTCCCGTCTTCTCCTGATTCACAACAATTTGAATAAAGAAATACTTAAAAATAAATTTTAAATCTTAATTTTCTTTAAAAAGACCCTCCTGCATTAGAAAAATGCCACAAGTTCAAAACAACAAAAACGTGAATCCATCACAACTGCTGCTTTGTATTCACTTTAGTAATATTCCTTTGAAGATTACAGTTTTATGTTAAAAAAGAAAGTAAATTATGGAGTTCAGCACTGGAACCACTTGTATAGCCTTACTCTAGCACAGGGGCATCAAACCCGCTTTGGTCTGCACTTTGACCTGACTTTTACAATCACAGCTGATGCATCTCAGGTGATCCAGTGAGGTGGTTTTTGATCTGCAAGATAGTGGTCTTGAAGTTGCACTCGTCATAGAATGTGGTTGTGGTTCTGCAGAGCTCAGGAGGCTGCAGACGGAGGCACAGATGAGCCGGTGGTGGAGAGGATGCTGAAGGATGAGATCATCAGGCTAACAAACATCAAAGCTTCCGCTAAGATCAGGTGAGTGTGACGCTCAGTGCAACAGGATGAGGGGGGTTCAGAAACTCAGCCTCTGACACGTCTCCTCTCTCAGGTGGGCGGACTGCCTGTCTTTTGCAGGAGGTGAACTGAAGGTGGCACTGCTGCTGCAGAACAACACCATCGAGACGTACAGCCTGAAGACTGCAGACAAAAACCCCTCAGCCAGTAAGACGGCTCGCCTGACGCTGGGGGGCCATCGCACCGACGTGCGCACGCTGGCCTTCAGCTCGGACAACCTGGCCGTCCTCTCTGCGTCTGGAGACACAGTCAAAGTGTGGAACAGGCGAGGCTCCTCTTCCCTGCTTCATTTGGGGCACTCGCAGCCTTCAGTGGGGATTTGGCCTCATGTTTTGGTTTTTCTGCACAGGTCGACTCTGCAGGTGATTCGCACCATGACCTGTGAGTACGCGCTCTGCTCGCTCTTTGTGCCTGGAGACAGACAGATCATCCTGGGAACTAAGGTATCTATCCCTTTTTTATCCTGCTGTATTGGATGCTGTATTTCTTTGAGTTTTTCCATGAGTTCATTTGTCCTCTTCAGAGCGGGAAGCTGCAGATCTTTGAGCTGGCCTCAGGCAGCCTCCTGGAAACGCTGGATGCCCATGATGGAGCCACGTGGTCCCTCTGTCTGGCTCCAGATCAGGTAAAGCCAACAGCCAGCAGCATCTCTTCAGTCTGCCTGGCTGTCTTTACACATTGTCACGCTTACAAATGGGTTCGATCACGTCATCCATACATCAGAGGTCGCTGGCGTCGGTGCTGTCTTTCCATTTTTACTCATTGGGTTTGTGTTCTGCAGAGAGGAATCGTCACTGGAGGTGCAGATAAGACGGTGAAGTTCTGGGAGTTTGAGCTGATAAAGGACCAGTCGACTGCTCAGAAGTAAGCCATCAACAAATCCAAGAAGAATTCCTTTTGTGTTTTCAGTTGAAGCTAAAGGGGCAAACTTCATCACAGACTCCTGTAACTGTACTGCAAGAAAGTGTTTCACAGCATAATATTGATGGTTCAGTCTGACAGAAAATGTAGACGCCCTGCTTGGACCAGGTTCTTTGAGATGTTCGGTGTTATTCAAAGGCACACGCGGCTGTCTGGTCCACATCTGAGTCTGCTTTTTTGTCCTGTTACCTGGCTTTGGCAGCTGTGAAAGCTCACCACGCTGATGAACTTGAGCTGTCATAGTTTTGGTGGGTTCAGAGCAGGTCCTTTTTCTCTTGCTTTGGTTTGCTTTCATGCTGCACTTTTTAGAGTCGACCACATCACACCACAGGGATCCACCGGCTGCATGTTTGAAGAGTATTTAAAATAAAAAAGCTCCACACTGCAAAAACCAAACCTAAAGAAAGTAAAGACTCTTGTCGTGTTTTTTTCTTTCTGTCTTGGATAAAGATATCAAGAAATACCAAAACACTTAAACAAACTTAATTCAAGAAAACAGAACTTGGTGACTAGAGTTTTTTTTCTTAAACATAAGAAATCTTTGAAGACCAATTTTTTTAAATTCAATCATCGGATTTGTTTTTTCCTTATTTTTAAGAAACTTTTTACAATTGGAAGTATCTTTGACTTGTTTCTTGTGGAGCTGTTTTTGCAGTGAAACCAGGAAGAGAAAACCGTGTTTCTCACCGTCTTTAGTTCTTCCTCTGGATTGTCCATTTTCCCTGACGTGAAGTCAGAAAAGCCAGACTCTCCTGTGCTTGAGTGTGCTTGTGTGGTCATCATAGATCAGCTGCTCTTTCACACCATGTTGTGTTTGTGTGATGCAGACGGCTGACAGTCAAACACACCCGCACTCTTCAGCTGGAGGACGACGTTCTGTGTGTGAAGTTCTCTCCTGACCACAGATTGCTGGCTGTCTCTTTGCTGGATTGCACCGTCAAGATCTTCTACACCGACACGCTGAAGGTTAGCGTCCGGCAGAAGTCCCGGTGAGATGAAGCTGGAGCTGTAACCTAACTCCTTCTGTGTTCCTGCTGCAGTTCTTCTTGTCTCTGTACGGACACAAGCTTCCTGTCCTGTGTCTGGACATCTCACATGTGAGTATCCTCAAGATGCTGCAGCAGAACCTCTCCTGGCCCGTTTGAAGGGGCCTCCTCCTCTTCAAACGGCGTCCCGGCTCGTCCAAAGAAGAGTTTCATAAAACGCTCTCAGTCTCCTCTTCCTCGTCGGCAACGATTCAGAAATGACAACAGTTCTGGTCTGAGCTCACAGGACCTGTTATTTTAATTCCACAAACATATTTTTGAAATTCAGCTTTTATATGTTTCACTTGGACTGACTTATACACGTGAAGCTAAATTTTAGTCTCTGAATTTTTACCGGGTCAATTGGAGGACCAGTTAAGAATTTTATCTAAATCCTTAAATATAAAATTTCAACATATTTTTTATTTCCCTTTCAGTAGTGTTTCCTTTAAATAAATACACCTTTCAACATGTCATAAAAATATTTAAATCTGCTTTTAATGGCTATTTTAATATTTTAATGCTAAATATGTTGAAATATGTATTTATTGATTTCCAATGTAAATTTCAAATAATGAATGACACATTTATTTAATATTTCATATTAAATATATTTATTTTCATTTCTCTTCCAGTCCTCCATAATCCTTAAGCAAACACTTTTATTGACCTTTGGTCAAAATGTATTATTAATAAAACAGCTTGTAAATAATAAGTTTTTTCCCTCTTGGTTCCAGGAAGTATAAACGTTTCCTGCAGGTGGAGTGCTCCTCCACCCACAGTTTTGACTTTGTTTGTGCTTTACAGGATAGCACGCTCATCGCCACCGGTTCCGCTGACAGAAACGTCAAGACTTGGGGTTTGGATTTTGGAGACTGCCATCGCTCCCTGTTTGCTCATGACGACAGGTGTGAGAGGACACGTGAAAACTTATCAAAGGTTCACAGCGGCAGGAACCACAGCCGGTCCTGCCAGAGCTGGGTCAAGACGCACGCTAAGCGTCTGTCCTCTCTCTTCTGGTCTCTACAGCGTCATGTTCCTCCAGTTCGTCCCCAAGACTCATCTGTTCTTCACAGCGGGAAAGGACAGGAAGATCAAACAGTGGGATGCAGACAAGTTTGAGCTCATTCAGACCCTTGAGGTGCAGGTTTCCTATTTTCCTCTGTGGCTTTAACTCTTGTGGACAATAACAGCATCTTCATGCAGGCTTTTCACGTTTTTCAATCTCCTCCAGACTACCACAAACCCACGCACTAGTGGACTCAATACCTTCAAACCATAAAAGACTAACTCAGCTCACTGAAATACATTGGAAATGGCAAACATCATAAAAAATGTTTGGCAGAATCACTGAAGATGTGTTTGTTCTTCCGTTTAATCAGAATCATATTCCAAAAAGCCCCAAATCTCAATATGAAGAAATTCTCCAGTTAAGATGCTGCTTTTTAGGACAATCTTTGAAACGGCCGTTTGATGATGGGTATATGATGGTGAAACAAAGATGACGCGTTTTAATCCAAATGATTTGCATTCATCATTATTATTATAGATGAATACATATTTATAAGGTTAGAAATGTAGAGTCTGAATGGAACTACCATTTAAACATGTAAATCCATTCTTTACAGACATTTTCTCTTTGAATATGTAGTTTTTCGTAGACAGTTCGTCATCTCTATGTGGGAGACCCTTTGGGGCTTTTGGTAGAAAGGTACAGAAATCAGGAACAGGCTCTCTGATTGGTCAGACTGGATCACATGGTTTAGCGACAGAGAGGATTACATTTGAGGAGCTGATTTCTACAAACTGGAAGTTACAGCAAAACATTAACCGTCTCCAGTATCACTTCATTCAACAAAGCTTTTTTTCTGGGTGAGGATGCTCTAGACTTCATAAACTAACGAGGAATTAGATGTGTATTTTTGAGGTTTAACCCTGGATGTCGCTCAGATGAGGCTCTGCAGCTCTCCGTTTCAAAACAGTAAAGGGCTTTGACCACTCCTTCCATCATACTGATCAGAGGTCTGCAACCTTTAATGCTGAAGGAGCCGTTTGAGCCAGAAACCATAGTCCCACCTCCCCGTTCAAATGGGCCATTTATTTATGAGATGTAGCTTTTAAAGATTTGCAACAATTAAATAATAATAGTGTTGAATTTATCTATAAAACAGTTGACATTAGGATATAGGAGTTCCTTTCAAAATAAAATGTGTCAAACAATTCAGCAGATTTACTTGAATTAAAAATGCAAGAAACCCTAGTCAGCCATGACATTTTCTCCCATGACTGTGGTGTAGTGGTTAGCACTCTTGCCTCACATTAAAAAGGTATTGGTTCTAATCCCAGCTGGCACCTTTCTGTGTAGAGTTTTCATGTTCTCCTCGTGTGTGTGTGTGGGTTTTGTCCTGGATAAAAGGATTCATTGAAAAACACTGGTGATTGTTGGTTTTAAATTAGGTGTGTTTGTGTAAGCTGGAGCATTTGTGTTGGACAGGAGGTCAGATAAGGTCAAAAAAGCTTCCCGCTCTGTAAAGGTTTAACTAAATCAGCGTGTAGTGGGGTGGACCTTCCTAGATCCTTGAGTTTCTGTGCTTTTTTGGACATAGAAATCTTTGCAGACCTGAAAACTGTATATGACAGTATTTACAGCCCATCTCTGCTTTCTGCATCAAAGGGTCACCATCGGGAGGTCTGGTGTCTGGCCATCAGCCCGAATGGAGACCACCTGGTGTCATCGTCTCATGACAAGTCCCTGCGGCTGTGGGAGAGGACCAGAGAGCCCATCATCCTGGAGGAGGAGCGGGAGATGGTGAGGAGGAGGTACGGGTCAGATGATGCCAGCCGGGTCCTCGTGTGTCTGACACATGTGCTCACATTGACAGGAGAGGGAGGCGGAGTTTGAGGAGAGCATGGCTAAAGGAGATGCGCCTGTGGTGAGTTTCAGCTTCAGCTCTGCCGTGTTTGCAGCTCAGCTTCTCTGATCCTGCTGTTACTCGGCAGGTTCCTGGAGAGGTGGAGGGGGAGGCGGCCCCGGCTGGTAAGAAGACGGTGGAAACGGTCAAAGCGGTGAGTGTTCAGCAGCCGCTGGAGCCCCATCCAGACAGTTCCAAAACCAGCCTTCTGACTCTGCTGACGGCTGTCTGGATGTCCGGAATGGAACCGATGCAGTGACATGAATGAACATCTAATGATGAAACATAAATGTTAACAGTTATTACATTTCCACCCATGTCATTTCCTTTTCAGTGAACACAACGGTTTAATATGAGGGGGTTTCCAATAAACTGCAAAAAAAAGATTTAGAAAATAGATCTTCCAGATATTTAGATATTCTCAAGTGACTAAAGTTTTAAAACAAGTGTAACTTCTTAAAGGTTTAGATGTTATTTTTGTTCTCTTTTGTATTAGATCTTTCAACATTAGTGTAATGATCTCAAAAACTCTTGTTTTTTTGTTTTTTTTTCTCAGATTTTGTCATTTCCTGTCCCTCCATAAATCAAACATTTGCAGACTGATGTATAGGCTCCTGTTGGACTCCTAAACATGGTTCCTATATAATAAAAGCGGCAGAGTTCCTCGTCTCATGCTGTTTCCGGTGTGTTTTTTGTTCTGGCAGGCTGAGCGAATCATGGAGGCTCTGGAGCTCTATAAAGACGAGCTCAGGAAGATGGAGGAGCACAAATACGCGTGTCAGAGTGCTGGCAAAGAGGTTCCGTACTTTTACATTACTTATCACAAATGAAAGACTTTTTTTTTATGTACTAACAGCTTTACTGTTTTGAATTTATCAGGATAAACTGTTTTACCACAGGTTTGAGTTTGTTTTTTTTTTATTTTCAAGTCCAAAATAGGGACTTAATACTCTAGCTCACATAGATACTTGAAAGCCCAGTCCAAAGAAAATCAAATGAATTTCTGAGTATTGCTTCATTCAAATCATTGTGAATCAAGAGCACACAAAAAGCAAAAGTTGTTATGTTCAAACTACAATCCCCGGGCCACACTTCTCCCTGCTCTGCTCCATTCTGATGCATCCACTTGGAGACAAATAGATCCATGAACGTCTTTGTTTTCCTCGTCTTAGATGGAAACTGGATCAAAACTGAGCAGCTGGATAGCTCTGATGGTGCCCACCATTTTTGTTGCTTCGGTAATGTGATGTTGGTGGGAGAGGGGCCTGTAAGCTAGCAGGAGAGAGTGTAAACAAAGAGCTCTCAGGAGTGGGACTTTCAGGACTTGAAGATTTTGTGATCAATGTATCTTTGTATCTCCAGGGCATCACTGTCAGGTCCAAAAATCTCCAGCTTTTTCCCCACTAGTTGTCTAAAGTTTATTTATTGACAGCTTGAGACAATACGATAATTATTTAATTATAACTTTATTCTTGGTTTGCATGAGGGGGCTTGTGAGCGTCTCTGCTTCTATTCATGTTATTAATTCAAACCCTCTTGTTCTAGCTGCCTCCTCTGAAGCCCAACCCCATCCTCGTGGCTTTTGGAAACGTCTCTGTAAGTTCATTAGAGGAAAACAAATTCAAAATAAACATCGAGGTTTTTTTCCTGCTGCGTTTTATAACCGAGTTGCTGTTCTTCCTGCAGCCGGCCCGCTACGTTTTAGATGTGATAAAGGCAGTGAGATCCAGGTGAGGCGTGAGGAGAATGTGGAGAGGCTGAACCATCCAGTCTGAGCTTTTTAACCTCCTCTGTGGTGCTGTCCTCTAGTGAGCTGGAGGTTTCTCTGCTCGTGCTTCCGTTTCCATACGTACCTGAATTGCTGAAGCTTTTCAGCGGCTACATCCACCAGGGTCTGGAGGTGGAGCTCGTCTGCCGCTGCCTGTTTTTCCTCCTCAAGTAAGACCTGTCCTTGTAAAACGCAACTTTGATCCATTTTTTAACTGTTGTAATCATTAAAAAAGCATACATAATGTTTATATTTTGTCACAACACTGAGAATAATGTATGTAAATAAAGTACAGAAAACGCATCCTTCAGACTAGTTCTCTAGATTTATTGTGGTTCCTAAAATTTAGATAATTTTAATGTTTCTAAGGTAAATTAATGTTTACATTACACAAATACAATCAGTTTTATTTGTTTTTCTTCCAGCACGGTTAAAAAGCACAACTCTCTATGCTCATGAAACAGGAGTAAAAAAAGAATGATTTCATCTTTTCATTTAACATGGTTGTATGAGGGGTTTTAGAAACAATTAAAAATAGTTAATTAAAAAAAGCTTTAAATTTACCACTTTAAAAAAAAACCACTAAATTTCACCTGATAGTTAAGTGAAATAACATCAACGTTTCTTTTAGGATCCACTTTGGTCAGATTACCAGTAACCAGATGCTGCTGTCCGTCATTGACGACCTGCGCAGCATCACCGTGTCAAAAGTCTGCGAGATCAGAGTACGTCCCTCATGAAAGAGGTCTTTCCGCGTGTCGTTGGGGGTGTCCTCACACTGCCCTGGTCTTCTGTTTCAGGATGTGATGGGCTTCAACAGCGCCGCCCTGCAGTTCATCCAGCGCGAGATTGAGAGCAAAGAGAACGTGACGTTCTTTGCTGAAGCCACGGGTCGACTGGAGGAGAAGAAGAAGAGGAGGAGAAAGAGGGAGAGAGCTGTCCTGACCATTGCCTGAATCATTGTACACATTCATTCCTCATCTTCTTTCAGCCTGATTGTTTTCAATAAAATTTTAACAACCGGATTGTTACCGAGTTTTTTTCAATAGAAACAATAATTTCAATTATTTCGGCAGTCATTTGGGTTTGGAGCCGGAACCCTGCAGAGGATAGTAAATGACTTCTCTGCCTTCTTAGAAGGTCCAAAGTGGCCTAATCTTCCCGTCAGAGGCCGACCGCTCTGCACCAAAGCCGCGCTGTGACAAGAGCTTACCTGAATGTTAGGGACCTGTAGTTTAAATTTCTTCAAATCATCCCAGAATAACATACAGGAAACATGGAGAGGGTGTACTTATTGTGCTTGTTCTAGCATGTATTTACTTTAAAAGACCTCGCAACTTTTTTATTTATTCACATGTCAAAGATGTACTCATTTTAATCTCTCTGTAGATGATAGATCAGTGGGGCCCATGACAGAAATGTATTCTATTTAATAAAACTGAGCTAAATATGTGTTATAACATACAAAAAATATATTAATATTAAACAAAAAACATAATGTAAAGCAAAAGTCAGATGATTGCCAGAGTAACTTGGATTTGTTTAAATTGGGTTACAGTACTTCTTTTCAACATTAGGTGTCAGAGTTGCCTGCTGTCTATTTCAAATGAACCAAATGATACTGTATCTTAGGGGGATCACCCTCTTTCCTCCATTCAATCAATATGTGTGCTGTTGCACCCAACATGACCCCTGTCCTAATTGAAATTCACAGTCAGCTAAACTCTCCTTCATCACTTCCTCCAAGGAACAGGCAGGTGTTGTATTTAATGCAAAAAAAAGTGGAACTGTAACAATATAAAATACAGCAAGGCTTTAAGTAAATTAGTCGTGTTCACATAAAAACATAATACTGACTGAAAAGTACAGTAATGTTAGCTCAAAATTCACTTGGCATTAGCGTTTGACACGTCTCTTCTGAACATTTCTTGGGTCCAACTAACCACAAACCTCTTGCTCTCACTGCTCCCTCAGTGAAGCGTCTTTCTTGATGCTTGGCTGCTTCATGATTATTCCGAATGAGCAGTGTAGCAATGTGATGCTACAAGAAGAGGATTGGCTTCATGATTTGGGAGTTTTGACTGACAAGCGTCCTCCAACATGGATGAGACCTTCACTATCAATGATTGGCTTGAGTTTGTACAGAAAACTGTTGTATGGGAGATTGATTTGCCTTCATGTGTTCGATTTCCTCAGCATACACGTCGTGCTCTGCTTGACTCAATGCTTTTTTTGTGAGACTTCTTTTGCAAAGATGCCATCCTCTGCAACCTTAGTCTTTGAACTTGAAACTTTGAGCAATGTGATGAAGATATGTCAATGCTTTGACTAGAGATGACCCCTTTGAGAATCGCTGAAGGCGTGTGGAACCTAACCTGCAAGAACTGCAGCACAGAGCTCTAATCTGGGTATGGTGAGGTCTGGCGTAGAAGCAACAAAAAGTTGAGACATTTGAGAACACACCCATTTGGGTAAAAGGATTCTGCTTTTGTGGGACATCAAACGTGATCATATCTGGTGTGTTCCGTATCACACCGGCTGCATTGCAGATGGAGCTTGTCGGTTGTCTTAAATTTCTTTCAATCTATCTTCAGGAGAGAAGGCACTCACCACTTTAACTTTTTTGGATGTTATTGTGTGGAGGCACATATGTGACTGAGGGAGCAATTTCTGAGCTCCTGTAAGACGCCAATGGCTTCAGCCTCTGTCGGGAAAGTCTTAAGTGCATCGTCCGCATAGTAGTCTTGTTCTATGAAGTTTCGTGCATTTATCCGTATTCATGTTCTACTTCTTTTGCTGCCATCCTCAATCCGTAGATGGCCACTGCAGGTGAACGGCTGTTGCCAAATACGTGAACCCTCATGCGATAGTCCACTTCATCTTTGGACAAGTCGTTGTCTTTGTACCACAGGAAACACAGGTAGTCCCTGTGCTCCTCCTGGACAACAAAGCAGTAAAACATCTGCTCAATGTCAGCTATGATAGCAATCAGATTTTTTCTGAACCGTAGAGACACAACCACAAGTGTGTTGTTAGGATCAGGGCCAGAAAGTAAGACATCACTGATTGACGCTCCGTCAAACTGGGCACTGGAATCAAACACCACATGGATATTCTCAGGTTTTGGTGGATGTTAAGACACCAAAAGTAGGAAGATACCAGGTCTCTTTGTTTTTGTCATAAAGTGGCATAAGGTCAGCATGTTTGTTGTCAAGGATCTTAAATACAGTGAAGTGTGCTTTCATGACTGGCTTCCTGTCAAACATGCATCAAAGAAAATCGAGGTGCTTATAGGCGTAGCAGCTGTAGTTTGGGAGAAGGCATCTTGGGCTTTAAAATGGGAATGGTGCAACCTCACTGTTAGTATTGTCCTTAAAACACAGTTTCATCTTTTCCAGAAAAATGAGATCTTCAGCTGAGTGCTAATTTGCGGCGCAGTGAGAAAGGGGCGGGCCGCACAAATCCGTGTGAATGCACCTTTAGTTCTCAACTGTAGGTTTCACTTGTAGACTTGAAGGTTTTTTTCCGAGCTCTGTCCTCGAGCTGATGTTCTACATTATCTAAGCAGTAGTGTGATGAACACACATTTGATATTTTCTTTTACAACTTGCTCTGTCATTCTTTAAAATATTGTTGCAAGTGTTATTGATTTATTTACCGTTATCTTGATTACTTTAAAAAAAATCATAGAACAAAATGACACAAACACTCAGCGGCCACTTCATCAGGTAAACTAACCTTGCTAGTATCAGGTTGGACCCTCTCTTACCTTCAGAACTGCCTTGATCCTTGGTGGCAGAGATTCAACTAAGGGGCCCAAAATGTTCCAAGGAAATCTCCCACACATCATTACACCACCTGCCTGAACTGTTGATACAAGCCAGGATGGATCTATGCTTTCTTGTTGTTGACACCAAATTCTGACCCTACCATTGTTGTGTGTTCAGAGATGCTCTTTTGCAGAGCTCGGTTGTAACCAGCAGTTATTTGAGTCACGGTTGCCTTTCTATCAGCTGGAACCAGACTGGCCGTTCTCCTCTAACCTCTGGCATCAACAAGGCATTTCTGCCCACAGACCTGTCACTCACTGGATATTTTCTCTTTTTTTGGACAATGCTCTGTAAACCCTAAATATTGTTGTGGGAGAAAATTTCAGTAGATCAGTAGTTTCTAATATATATAAATACATTTTTTTAAATATAAAATTAACATTCACATCATCCCATGTGGCACCAACAACCATCACCTTTCTTCCCCATTCTGATGCTCGTTTTGAACTGCGGCAGATCATGTCTATTTGCCTAAATGTATTGAGTTGTGATTGGCTGATTAGAATTTTGCGTTAACGAGCAGTTGGACATGTGTGCCTAATAAAGTGGTCAGTTAGTGTAGATACAGAATGATTTAATACAATTGGTATAAAGGATGATTAAAAAAACACATAATTCCACATAATAATCAGTTAACACTTTGCTATAAGAAATATGGCTAAAGCATACGGAATTTTGGCTGGAATAAATCTTCACATCTTTCTGTTTTCTAAGTTCTTATCGCATGTGAAAAAGAGGAACTTAACTTGGTGCTTAAATTGTAGATTTAGTTTCAATAGTCGTTTTATAAACCGAAAACTAATCCTGTTCAAATGGGCTTGATACTTCTGTTGAAAACGTTTATTTTCTCAATTAGATCCCTGAATATGTTTTTAAAAAAATTAAGTTTGTGTTAAAAATGTGCAGACTTTTATTTTGAATCACTAACGGAAGTAGTTTTCGTGGTTTCCTGTGTCTGAGGCTGTTATCAAAACAGATCAGAGAAGAAGTGCGACTTTTTCACTTTGGAGCGAGTCGCATCTGTTCCCTGTTAGTTTTTTTTTTGTTTTTGGTTTTTTTTAAACACATATTTCTTTCTTCAGTCGGAACTTTTCAGCATTTTCTTCAAAATGGTGAAAGTTTCGTTTAACTCCGCTCTGGCGCAGAAGGAGGTGAAAAAAGACGATGAAAGTCTGATCCCAGAGGAGGAAGTGGTGAGTCGAAAATGGCTAAACGAAAGCGGCACCTTTGGATTATTGGAAGCAGAAAACGACTTTGCTCTTTGGACGACACAATAGCAAACGATTTAATGTAACTTGTTCTGTAGCATATTTGCTAAACCCGAGAACAGCTGAAGCTGCATTTCCTCTGTTCTGCGTTGGTAACGTTCTCAATGTAACGACCCGCGTTACTTCCTGAAATACTCTTCTTGTGGTCAATAGTCTGTTAGTCTCGATGTCTTGAAACATATTCAGCAGCGGTATTTTAATTAACTTTATTTATATACATTTACACATTTTTTTTAAATAATAAAACAAACTGCTGTTGACGTTCATATTCTTTTAGTTTTATCTGGTATTTAATAAATTCTTGTCAGCGCTTGACTGACCCTTTAATGCATTTTAGTATTAATTAAGCCAAAAGCAGAAGTGCCGACAGTGGAAATCTATTTTAAAACAAATGAATTTAAACTTCTTAATGTGTTGAATGTGCTGATTTGTCTGCTGCGTCACCCACACAAAGGAGAAGAAGGTGAAGGAAAAATCCACGCTGACCTCTGGTCATTCCTGCTCAGTTTATTACTTCAGTTGTTTTTCTACTTTACTTTATTACTTCAGCGAATAACAAACGTCTGATTGTTGATCAGTGGAGATTTCCTCTGGACCAGCGTTTTTCAGCCAGTGATAGATGGTCAGGTGTGCTGTGGGAAATGACTGTTTCACATCATTGTAGTAAAACACATTTTCCATCGCCAGAATATCCGCTCTGGGTTCATCCAAACAGCCCCATAAGAACGACTGTGTTGTTTATTCACACAACAGAATTTATTTTGTTTTTGTTGGTGATGCGCCTTATGGTTTTTTTTTTTTTATATCAAGAAAAGAGTGTATTTAAGCTCAAAAACAGTTTAAAACCCTGTTCTGGATATTTTTGAATGTCCGTGAGCTCTTTGTTTTTCTACAGGACGCCTCATTTACCCCTTCAGGAGTCTGTGGGGGAAAAGCCAATTGAAATGTGGTAATTGGGACTGCAGGTCACCCATGAGACAGAACCTTTCTTTCGTTCAGTGAAGACAGGAGCGTGATGTAAATGTGCAGATTCAGCCTCAGGTAAATGGCTGTAATTGTGTGTCACTTCTCTCCAGGCAAAGTTTAGTAGGAACTTGTCCAGGCTCCACCCTATTGTGAAACAAGTTGGCTCTGTTAGGTATAAGAGGTTTAACCTGTTCGGGTGTTGAAAGACGACGCACGCGTCTCATTTCAGAAGAGAACTGCTGTTTCAAATATACACACAAAAAATCTGTTTTTGTGCTGATCTACTGTTGTGCTGACATTCTGGCTTGGTTTCAGTTTCCTTCAGAGTCTCATCTTGATGGTCAGAGTTCAGTGTTTTCCGTGCGGGATCGGATTGCATGCAAACACGGCAGATTTTGTTCTTTTGGGGGATTTCCTTGGACATGGGGATGAGGGTTTATCTACAGCAGCAATCCAACTAGTTTGTAATATCTAGATCTGAATCCTTCAAATCTCCGGGCAAATCTTTTAAAGCAGTTTATCAGTAAATGTATTAACCCTTGACCCACAAAGCGCTGGTTCTATATTTTTTTATACTATTTTATTTGATTGTCCTTTTTACAGCTTTGCTCTTTTATTCTAAACTCTAAAGGGATTTTTGTATTGATCTAAATAAATCTATTTGTTTATTTGAGCTTTAATCAATATGTATAAATGTGGTCAGAATGCGAATAAACGACAAATTAAATGCATTATCGTCTTAAAGAAACTTACTATGTTTCAATAAAAATAATTTGATTTACTATTGTTGTTTTTTTTAATGTTGAAAGCGTTTTTAAATAGAAAAGCACAGACTTCAACAAAGTTGCAACTTTCAGTTTAAAAGGACATAGTGGAAGGCCAATAAAAAAAGAAATGTGAGTTTGCTCTTTGACACAATTTCATTAAATATTAATACACTTTACACATTTTAACTTGGAACACGTTTGTTATTCGCACGTGTTTACATGCAACCAGCACAAAACAGATGGGAATTCATGTTGGCCCTGTGTAATACGTGCGAACAAGACGTGCACACACATTTATGTATTTTAAGAGCGTTCAAGGCTAAACGTTGCGTTTGGGTGCATGTATTAACCTAAGTATTAGCCCAACTCTTCCTCCAGTTCCGTTGCAGACAAGAAGAGTTCAGCACTGGCTGCACATGTTAGAAAATTAAGTGTAAATAGTCACTTTCATAAGAAAAAAGAAAAAAAAAACATGAATTTTAAATACAAGAAATTACTAAAGGAAAAAAAGCTATAGTTTCCATGAATCAGTTCTCCATCTTTGAGAAAGGTTTTAATGTAACTGATCATTTTTTTTAAATCCAGTCCTGCTCTCATTAACACTGGTTAACAATACTAACAGGTACGTCTTGTAGCTGTTTTCATTATGAATAAATTCACAACTGATGAAAATATCAAATATCATTCAGATGTGTGTAACTATGGAAGCGGATTGTATTCACTTCAAAACAAAAAAAGTTAGTTTTTCGGCGGGCATTAACCTCATCTGCTCATGAAAACCACAAGGCCCAATCCCAATTCTTCCCTTGGCCTTTCCACTTCTCCCTTCCCCAACATTTAGACCTCCAAATGGAGAGTTATGGAAAAAATATCGTCTCAGAATTCGGACGTCGCTACCACTAGATGACGTCACCAATAGTCGCCGGTCAGCTACGTTAGTTTCCAGCACTTGAATATACATAACAGCGGTTTTATTGCTTGAAAAAGGTCACGCTAAAGCAAAAAGTCATTCCTTACATGTAAATGTAAACTTCTGTGCTTTAGAGCACTCATACGTGAAGATTAGTGCTTCTCCGCGGCATAGCACCATGCGGAACCTCCTCGCTAAGGAAGGTTCTGGATCCCTCTGCCTCGAGGACACCACTTTCACTACAAATGCCCATAAAAAATGTAGTGGTAGGGTGGAGGGAATTGGGCCCAAGATGACCTGCAATTAAAAGTTGAAAGCCACAATGTGTTGGTTTCATAGACATGATCTGTTTTGTTTATGTGCTCTTTAAAATATCACTAGTCTGTTTTGTTCTTCCTACTTACTGTATAGACAAACATTACAGAGCCAAACGTTGGGGCAGTATTAGTTATATTGATCAGTATGAACTGTTTATTTTGTTTGATGGAGAGAACAAGTAAGGCAGTTTTATGATAAATAGGACCTGCCTGTTCTGAGCTGTGAGGTTTGTCTTCATGTTGATCCACGTGAAGCTGGACAGGCAGGCAGAGACTGTTAATAAAGTACATGAAAACACGATCATTTTCTCAGTAAAACATCACAAGTACTCATTATTGTTAAAACAAACTCCACAGAAATCCCAGATCATTACTGATCTGTTAGAGTAAACCAGCATGTTTGAGGAATGAAAGTTGTGGATGTGTACTTATCTTCTTGCTCTTTCTTCAAAAAAGATTTAGTGCCAAAAACATAGAAATTAGATGAAAAAATAAATACCTCAAACCAGTTATTTTGCAAATTACAACAAAAATCCCCCTTTTTATTTTTTAACAGATTTTCTGCTGACTGTATACATTGACAAAACTCAGTGGGTCTGCTATTAGGAGCACAGCTGTGTCTGATCTGACCTTCATGGAAATTTTCCTGCTACTTTGCCTTCCCGGACAGGAGGCTGCTCTCCTGGTTGGACTGTGTCGCTCTAAACTGGATCCAGAGAGAAAACGCTGTTTGTTCTGGGAAGCTCCCCTTAATGAGGCTTCAGTTTGATCAGCATCCTGTGGTGTTTTTGTTGCTTTGTGTTGCTGTGTCAAAGGAATCCCTAATTCAGGAATAATCTCAGGTTGAGGGTGAATTGAAGGATGTGTTGTGATTAGCCTCAGTGGAATGGTGTTCAGAAGGGTGAAAATTGAAACCGTTTTGACGTTACCTTTGACATCTTCACCAATCCCCCGCAGACACATCTTTTATTCATTTTCTGGGTCATCTTTACCATCAGTGCAACCAGAGATGTGAGCAATTTCATTCACATTTCTGAGACACTTCTTCCACTGATGATTACTCATCAAAACAGTAAAAACATTGAAAAAGTATGTTAAAATGTCCTAACATAACTTTAAAAATCTGTATTTGTAGATTCTTGCATTGCTTATTTCTTTCTGCCCGTTTCCACTGTCCTTGTTCACGTGTTTGTGTCGATGCAGATGGTCATAGACAGGAAATATTCAAATGTTTTAAGTTTTAGTCAGCAGACGTTTGACGATGTTTTGTAACACTGTGAGCTATGGACCGAGTTGGTACATGTGTATCCGGAGGCAATTTAATCCAGCGAAGGTCTGAATGTCTGTTGGAGCTTCTTGCTCTCCTGATTTAAACCTTTCTGGCTGAGTTTTAGTGTCAAGCCTGAAACTTGAAGGTCATTTTTAAAAGAACAAACTTTACTAACATACTGAGTATGAGGTTGTTGGTTTATTTACTCTGTTAAAACCTAACTTCCTACAAGGGAGTCAATCTGAGAGGAATGTGGGAGGGGCCTTTGGTAGTTTGAAGGTGAATATTACATTGGATTCTTGGAAGCTTCCATTTATTAACATGTTATGTCTCTGAATCATAGTTTTTCTTTGAGTTTGCTCTGTTTAAAAACTTGCATTGTTTTTGGTGTGTATCTAACAAGTCGATTCGTTCTGTCAGAACAACGGTCCTCTTCACTTTCAAGTGACTCAGGTGTGGTTTAGCCATGGTATGAGTGTGAACAAACAGTTTTGTGGCTCACGTGGAGGATGCCATGGATTAAAATTTGTGAAAACCAAAAAAACATCTCACAGTGTTGGAGTGAAAAGCTTCATCACAAATAGGTTTGAGTATGTTTTGTCTGTAAACATGTTGGTGTCCGAAAGGCGGTGACAATAGAGGACAAGTTTTGTCCTTTCCTGGTCATAGCTTTAATTGGACTACATTGTCCTCACATGAGCAGCTGTGTGGAATTTTTCCTTTGGTTTCGTTTTTTTGGAATTGGATGAAATATTATCATTTGTAACATTTGGAAGAAGCCTGCAGAGCATAGACGGAGTTTCTTCATAGCACAGCATTTGTTTTGTGACTTCAAAGTTCAGTCGGTTTGCCTGCTGCTGTTCTCATTCTGTGCTCCTGCACAGAATGCTTGTCCTACTTTCAGATGTGCCAGATGTTCTCTTGACTTGAGAACTCTAAAGTGGTGTTATTGGTGTCAAATGTGATGGTGTGTTACGATGCTAATTATGTGACAGTGCATTGCAACCCATTTCCCACAATCTATCAGGATTGAAAGGTAGCTAAGCTAAAACTTCTGGCCCATTCTGGTTACATCAAAAAACAGAGTGGTCCATCTGTGTGGAGCTGCGGTTGAGCATCTGCTGGACTCAACATAAATAAACCACAAATATAAACATACAGATGGTGGAAACACTGCCATCTAGTGCACCGGCATACATAGTACCTCTCATGGACAAATGGTGAAGGAATATTCGACAACAGCCAGGGTTTGGTACGGATGTGGCAGTATTTTTGACATGTTAATTCAGGATGTAAATGTGCCATAAAACCTTGAGAAAATGAAACCTTATGCAAGTGTTATAAAATCCTATTTAAAATACTGTTTAAATGTTAAAATGATATATTAAAGAAAGACTTAATTGTAAAAAATAAATAAATAAAAGTCTAGTTTATTTGAACAAATCTTTTATTTTGAGCCAGTCGTACAATCAGACATATTTAATTGAAAACAATAAAGCACCCCACCCCCCACCTCCCACTGGTGTGACTTAGCCATTGACTGTACATGAGAACTGGAGCGAGTGAGTGTGACATCACTCATTGAAAATGGTTTACTTCCACCTCAAATGAAATGGAGTCAATTCAGTCGCCGCTTTTTTCATGAATCAGACGCAGCCATGTTGGAGCCAGACAGTGTCACTAAGCAGTGATTGGTCCGAGTTGGTCTGAGGCAATGTTTCTATGGCAACCACTCTCACTAATCAGGAGTGAGCTTGTTGGAATTTCACATCCCTACCCCTTGAAAATGGGCTCAGGAGAATCTGTCAAACATTTGAACGCTGGATTTGAAATCACACACTTTTATTGAGGCATCTGATTGGTTAGTTTATAACTTGAATAACTACATCAAAAGTATAAAAATTAGGATTATCAAGAACAAAACAGGTAACAGAGTAAGAATGGTTATTCTGACAATTAGAATGACGGAGTAACGGTTTATTTCTCTATAGAAGTCTATGGGATTTTGGCTCCTTGGAACCAGCAGGTACTTCCTATTTAGAATGCCAGGGTGGACGGGTCACTCAGTTCAGTTCTCTTATACAGTCAATGGTCTTGACTCACAGATTTGTCTGCTGCAGGTCGAAAGAGTGAAGCCACAATGATCCCACCTTTAAGAAAAGCTCCTGTTTCATCTAAATATTTCAAGTCATCTCTTTGGGAAATAATACTACCGTAAGTATATTGGCTATAATGTCACGCACGTCCATTAACTCACAGCAGCTGGGTTTGGATTGAGCCCTCTCCTCTGCAGCTATGAATGTTAGCTCCTCCCTGCCTCCAGTTATAACTGTGCTCTTCTGATGTACGGGGTCTACAAACATCACAGCAGTGTAATTGAAAAACAAACGAGACTGAGGGCAAAAACTGCAAGTGGAGGCGAGTCTGAACAGGTCATGGAAATGTAATGATGTGCTGTGAGTCCGTCCCTTTAAAAGATGAACTGCAGATTTTTGGATGTGTTGATAAAACCAGCAAATCAAGTTCAAGTCTGAATTTTAAAAAATAGCTGTTTCGTGTTTTTTTTTTTCCCTTTGTTTGCTGGACTTCAGATACACAGTTAAACTGAAAATGGTTTGACATGTGGCACACCAGAACTAAATGAAACGAGTCTTTCATTCCTGCCTGTTTTCCAGCCCTCCCTGTACTGCTTGATGCTGAATATCCAAATCAAATATGTTCAGTCAATCAGAATGTGGGATCATTTGAGTCCGCTAACAGCAAGCCGGTCAGACAGAGCTGGAAAACAGGTAAAGCTGTTGCTCTAGAGGACCAGGGTTGGTCAGCCCTGGTTTAGGGGGGTGTCTCTAAATGTACAGTTCTGCTCAGAAGTTTACTCTGAAAGAAATGATGACTTCAAGGCTATTTTTCAGAAAATATGACTGATGACACAAAAACTTTTTTCTCACTCATGGTTAGTGGTTGGATTGTCATTTTAACAGTGTTAGCACTTTTTAAATCATAACAACAGAAATGACCTTGTTCAAAAATGTACATCCCCAGTTCTTAATACCTTGCATTGCCTCCTTTTGCATCAACAGCAGCTTGAAGTCTCTTGTGGTTGTGGATGAGGTTCTTTATTCTTCACTGTCGTGGTCGTAAAGCAGCCCATTCTTCTTGGCAGAAAACCTCGAGTTGCTTTAAATTCTTAGGCTGTCTTAGTTGATCTGCCCGTTTGAGATCTCCCCAGAGTGGCTCAGTAATATTGAGGTCAGGAGACTGAGACAGCCCCTCCAGAACCTTTACCTTATTCTGTTGGAACCAGTGACAGGTGGACTTGGCCTTGTAAGCCTTGAGGCTTGTCTCTGTGCTATTTGGCTAGTGAGCTATTTTGTGGCATTTGAGTAAAAAAGTCTTTCTTCTGCCATTTGACCATGCAGCCAATTTTTCTTTCTCCTCATTGCACATCTTGAAACATCCACACCACAGTTTTTCAGAGTCCTGATCACAGCAGAACCTATTTGTAGGTTTTTCTTTGCATCCCTAACGATTTTTCTGGCCCTTGTGACAGAAATGTTTGTGACTGTGGTTTAGTTCAACAGAACTCTTTACTTTCTACTTCTTGATCAAAGTTTGAACACTGCTGACTGGCATTCTCAGCTTATATTCCTTTTTGTTTCCTTTTATTTCCCTTTTTTGTACAGTTCAGTTATTCATACATATATATAAATATAAATATAAATGTAAAAAAATAGCTTGGTTATTTTAAATGCCCACATTAAAAAAAGAAGAGATCAAATAAACTCCTGGCAGTCGATGGCTGTAACCCCAGGAGGTGCGTTAACAGTCTCTCTAGTCCTCTAGAAATAAATCCAGATCCAGATTTAGAGCGACACAGTCAACGACTGTTCAAATCTTCTAATTACAGATCTGTAATTATAGTAAAATGTCACATGACCATGTTTAACATATTATTTGGATATGTAATCACTGCTATGGTGAATTGACATGATTTGCATTGGCAAAGCGTCCACAATAAAAAAAAAAAGGGAGAAGTATGTTTGTTACCCAAATTTATGACGTACAAACCTCAAACTGTTATACTTTCAGTTCAGAGCTCGGATGTTCCGACGGTTTTGCCAAACTGACTTCTTCATTTTTGAGAATTCATGCTTTTCAAAAGCAAATTTTATAAGCAGTTCTCATCAAACTATGTACAAAAACTTTCAGTTTTTAGAGCAGTTTAAATGTTTAAAACGAATCAACTATTTAAAAAACCAATACAAATATTTAAGACAACATTTGAGCAACAGGAGTATTTGCCCTTTAGCTGCTCCTCACTGTGTTTTGATTGTTTCCTTTGACTCTTTTTTTTGTACGATAATAAAAGCCAAGTTAAAGAAAAGCAATAACATGTTTGTTTCTTCAAGCCTTATCTTAAATTGAATCTCCTCATCGTTGTCTTTTTATTTATTTTTTTATATTTCATTGATACATTTTAGAACGTAAACAGAAAGAATAACCT
The DNA here is from genome assembly GCA_016861445.1 of Oryzias woworae. Taxonomy (NCBI): domain Eukaryota; kingdom Metazoa; phylum Chordata; class Actinopteri; order Beloniformes; family Adrianichthyidae; genus Oryzias; species Oryzias woworae. The sequence goes on from BOLG01000197.1 coordinate 3,142,451, forward strand.
TAAAGCTAAGAACATGTTAAAGTGAGCCTGATGGAGGAGCTGAGCTGATCTGGCTTCACACGTTCACACGTCACACTCCATGCTGTGCTGTCACCTCCACGCAGGAAAGACCACATCAGCAGCTAAAGCACTAGGATAGCTGCAGCTGCAGCTCCTGACCTGGAAACCGTCCATGCGGATTAACGTTCAAGCCGTGCTCCCTCATGTCGAGCAGGAGGTGGAGCTTCATCACAGATCGCTGTCCTCAGATTTGCCCTAACATTAACCACACTTGGATTTTGAAGCGTCGTCTGTGTGTTTTCTCATCGTGATGTGAAGATAAGACAGTCCAGCTGGAGTGCAAAAAAAACAAGTTAATTGTTTTACAACTGCTGTTCTTACATTAAAAGCAGACATGTTTCTTAAAAGAGCTTTTGCTTTTTATTTTAAAAAGGTTTTAAGTCTCTGAGATGTTCCTGTTGCTGGATTCTTCTGGACAGAGATCACAAAATAATCTTTTCTTTAGGATTTTCAGCCTCCATGTTCTAATGACTTACAGGAAGCATTTAACTTTTGCCTACAAACAGGTTTTCTATCTGATCTATAATCTCTGTTCAAACATTCTTTCTTCTGTCTGATGCTGTTAGTTTGGATGAACACATCTATGTTCAGCCGTCTTGTTTGTATCTAAAAGTCTCACCAGATCTTGATCAATCATTGTTTCCACCTTTTTCTGTGTGTGTCTGCATCTTACACCCCAAGTGGAGTGTTGTATCACACCCAGAGACTCCTGCATGGGGTGTTAGATCCCAGCCAGACCACTGGGAACGTTCTTACAGTGGATCGGGGGACGATTGAATTCTTATTCTTTAAATATTTCCATCATCAGCAAAATGCCACAAGAACGTGTTAAAAACACCATTTTCATTGGAGTGGGTCTTTAAACAGGTTGGATTCTTTTCAGTGTTAACCTTAGTTTTGAAAACAAGTATTTGACCTCACTTCTCATCATGTGTTGTTCATTGTTAATTCCTTACAGCATTTAACAGCACACACGTTGTGTGTTTGTGTTAGACTCACACAACACTGTAGAGTTAGGTTGCAAAGTTAACTATGTATTATTAAAACATTTTTTTAGATTTGCACGGTTTTGTTTTTTCCAACATTAAAGGGTATTAAATGAGCAAAACACAAAAAGCTGTGTTTGACAGATTCATTTGAATCCTCCGTTTTTATAGTATTGAATGTGCTGAGTGATTAACAAAGATTGTAGTCTAATCATCCAGATAGCTTTAGTTTCCCCCCACAGAACTGGATACTGGATTAGGACAAGAACTGATGAGGATTATCAAACAGGCTAATCAATGGCCAGCTGCAGCCTTTCCACAGCAGATGAGTTCTACCTCATCCCACCCATAATAATATTTTTCTACCTGGAATGTTACAACGATCCCCACAGGAGTTCTTTTTAGGTATGTTCATGTGTACTCGTTATCAGACTTTTGAATCCAACGATTTTCTGAAAGAAAATGAGATTCATTTACTTAAACCTTTAGTAGTTCCTCTTACAGGATTTTAGTGCGATTATTGCTGGGTTTTTACTTGTAGACAACCTTCATGTCCCGCCTGCAGGCTGACTGCAGTTAACTGTGTAGGATGGAGTGTCTGTGTGCTGATATACTGAAACCAAACCTGTCCTGGATATTGATACTCACCTGTCCCCAGAACACAAGCGGCTGTTGGGTGGACCAGTGCTCAGGTCACTACAGGGCGACTGCAGCGAGCAAAGCATGAGGGGGCGGGGGCATAAAACAGCTTTTTTATTTGAATTTATATGAATTCAGGGAATAACTCTAATTTAGAGGATTTACTTTTCCATTAACATTCCAGGAAAAACAGGAAGTACCCGCTGGCTCCAAGAAGCTAAGATCCCATGGACGTCTGTAGAGAAATAAATATATATATAATTCTGTTGTGAACGTTTTTCAGGTTAAAAACGGACCAATCAGAAACCTCAATGAAAGCATGTGGTCTCACGTCGAATACTCGCAATGTTGGATTGACAGATTCTCTCAAGCCCACTTTCAAGTGGACGGGGGTGTGGCATTCCAACAAGCTCTTCCTGATTGTTGAGTGCGTTCTCCGTGGCAATTTCTGGCTTCAAAATGGCGATGGCTGTATTGAAGACTCGCCCACCCTGGGTCTTTCCTGAGTCCTGTCCTAAATAGACTGTTGTGTAGCCCTTTAATTGAAGGGAGATGGTCAAAGTCAGGAGGAGCATTGTGTATAAACTGTCACAGCAGTGTTGAAATTCCTGTGTGCATGCGTGTTGTTCCATTAGCAGTCTGTGGAAAATAAGTTTACGTTAGTGAAGCTGTAAATGTATGTGCTAATTTATGTGTTTTTAAAGATGGAAACAAATTATGAGACCAAAGGTTTCATCAGGGTTCTCATCTGGTGCTCTAACTTGTAAGGAAACTGCATGTCTGAATGTTCACCGTCTCTGAAGGAAACGATAAACAAACCAGATGCATAACAAACAACTCGTGTCTTTTCTGAACCAATCCCATGGGACAAAAACCCAGAAAAAAACATCCCCTCGTTGCTCTTATTTAGTTTTATTCAAGGCGACAGAGGAATAAGGCATCTTGACGCACATATTTTGAGTCTTCTCAGAAATTCTTGATGGTTCCTTTTTTTTGTTGTTTTGCAATATGTTACTTCTCGTTTTGTGGTTTGTATTTCTTAATCTAATTGAAATCAAATCATGCAAAGAGAAAGCTTTTTATTTCCATAATTCTGGAATATCTTTGCTGCTAATTTTTCTTATCTGTTCTTGTTGTTATTGTTGACTGTTTTAGGTTTATTTATTCAAAGTAAAATCTTTGTTAAAAATCAACGTTTTCATTTGTTTGTTTTAACATTTATTTTGACATTAACACAATGCTTTATAGAAGGTTTTACAACATTGTGATAAATACTGTAACTCAGGATAATAGTCGCTTGAGAACTTTAGAACAATCTCCGCTTTTAGTAACTCTGCAGATGTACAGAGTCACAGCATAAGTCTATTCATAAATGCTAATGTTTCTCCTAAACCATCACTTTTTACATATCTGAACAATACAAAAGCAAGAGAGAGACTGATTCCTGCACTTTAAGGATGAATATTGGATCTGTAAAAAAATATTCTTCTGTTTAACCACCTCAGTGTGCTCAGATAATGTGTGTAAAAGTTCATAGTTTAGTGGTCATATGTTTGCTGTGGCAGATTTAATGTGGTGAACATGGCAGCATTGATCGCATTGGTGCGTCTGAGCCCACTTTGGGTTTTACTGGATCCTTGTTTTCTTCCTGCAGTCTGAGGCGCTCACAAACAGAGGAGTGTGATGACGAGGGTGTGTTCTGGACTTCTGGAATGTTCTCTTGTTGACATGTCTGCTCTTGTTGGTGAAGATTTATGATTTCCTTGTAGAACAGAAAAGTCAGATGAAACTGCTTTATTCGATGGACTCTTGTGTCATGTTGGAGATGCTGAACAGCCAGCTGGTGGAGGACGGACTATTTTGATAAACCCAGGGATTAGGCGTAATCCCATCCTCCTGCTTTTACATCAAGATCTCTAAAGATCAGTGTCTCAAATAGAAAGATTTTTTTTTTACAAAGAGGAAGTGAACACAGTTCAGTAAAACAGTTTGAACGAACAGAAGTCGAATGTGGATGCTGAATATCTTTTACTCTGAAACAGAAACTGACTGAAAGATCCACTCTTCCTGTGGGGAAAAACACAAAAAGGAAGCTCATAGTCAGCTGTTAGCATTTCCTGAAGAGTCTGCCAGAATAGAAGAAGAGCACTAAACGCACTAAAGAAGAAGAATACTAAAAAGGTTCTCCTTTTTCCATCTATTTCAAGATGAATGTCGTCATTCATTGATCCTTCCATCCTGATCTTCAGAATCAAAACACTTCTCCCGTCAAAACCTCTTAGTTTTCTTTCTTTCTTTGCTTTTTTCTCTCCTACTGAAATGCTTTCATGATGTTTAGGAAGTTACTTGCTGAGGTCAACATTACTGGTCTTTTCTAGCAGGTAGAGTTGATCCAAACGTCTCAGCGGAAGCGGGACCGTCTCATGTCATGTTTCTTTAGCTAAACTGACCAAGCCAACGTTAGCTGCAGTTCTGTCATCTTTCATATCATCATTTCTTCTCCGTTTTTCAGTTTTCTGAAGGTCCGTTTGTTCTGTGTTTTTCCATACTCTGTTTATCAGAATCCTTAATGGAGTTTTGGTTTTCTCGCTGCGTTCAGTTCAAGGCCTTTCTGTTGTGCTGGAGTTTCTTCACAACCAGCTGTGTTTGTTGTATTAAAAACGGAGTGATAAATAAACAATAAACTGATTTCTCTCTCTGCAGTCTTGTCGTTTGAAGTGATGCATTCCTCGTCCCTCTCCCAGAAGCCTCTTTTTTTGTTTTTAAAGATCAGCTTATTTTATTCCTGAGATCATTTAAGCCACATCTTCTGACAGACGAACAAAATGGAGGAAAAACAGTTTCACACACGTGAAACTGTTCTTTAAGTCTCTTGACACGAAGCTCAAATGTTTAGTTTCCTGTCAGCTGTGCTGCCAGAGCGAATCCTGCAGCGTAAAAACAATCGTCAGGAAGGGTTCTGCTTGTCGCTGCGCCGCACTGTTGTAAACAAAGGCAGGATGAGCCGGAGAACACAACTCCTGCTCACTGTCTGTTATGTTCTTTACATTTGTTTTATTTTCAACCGCCTGATGGGTTTTCTGCTCAAAAAAGACTCAACAGATTAAAGCATGAACTAAATAAAATGCTCAATCCTGTTTGCTTTTTGTCGAGTGCTAGCTTAGCACATGTGGGGGATGCTCACTGCAGTTTCTGGAGCTTTTCCTCAATCCTTCCTCACACCAAAAGGTTTTCTTTCCTTTTGTAGTAAAGTTTTCTCTTTGTCTAGCATTGCCACTGAAGAGCCAGTTTAAGTTTAATGTCCTTGTGGATAATTAGACAACAGACTGTGTTTGAGTTCCCACACAGAATTGTCTTTTGCCTGTAAGATCAGTATAGTTACAGGACTGTAAACTTTTTAGAGTTAAAAAACTGAAAAATAGGCCCAAGCTTTCAATTTATGCTGTAGCTTTTGTTAATAAGAAAACAACCACTTCCTCTGTGACTCTGTCGATGAAAACCAAAAGTCTGCTCTTAGATTTAGGAGCACAGTAACTGGAAGTGATGGCAGACAGAGCACGTACAGTTCAACAGTTTATTGAGCTGATAAGCTTGTGTCTCCAGAGGATGTTGATGGAGTTCCAACATAAAACCTCTTCCAGTTTCCACTCCTGATTTTTGTAGAAAAGCACAGAATACTGTACTGCGGTTTACGGGTTTACCAGCGACTGTGTGTAAATATGAAGTTTGGTTTTCTGTTGGAGCTGCATCATAGGAGCATTTGGATAAAGGGGGGATTGGGTTTCTATCTTTTTATTGTTTTTTAAAAAAATTTGAATCTGTTTTTGTTTTTAATTGTAAAGCGCTTCAAGTTGTGCACGTAGGAGAAGTGCTTTTTTATGAATAAAGTTTGATTGATTTAAGGCAGAAGAAAAAGAAGCAAAACTCCAGACTTCTCTGTTGAAATAAAATTCCTCAGAAGAAGAAAGTTCTGATTTTCAGATCCTCACCACATTCAGACTGAAGCAACAGCAGTGAGTTTTGTTCCTCCTCATGACCCAGTCAGGGACTTTGTTTGGGTCCTGCAGATGTCCTCGGGGATCCAGAGTTTACAGTGTCACTCACAGTCCAGCCTCTCATCAGTCTTTGCCTTCCCGCTGCCCGACTTTGGACAACTACCAGCTGTTTGTGAGGCTGGACTGCTGCCATCTGCCATCACTAAATGAATGCATGACTTTCAAATGAGGACCAACCTTAAACACGTTGATGTTTGCTGTTTTACAGATGTTTACAGTAGGAATGGATTCCTCTCTGTTATTCCCAGAGTTTACATACAGGTTTTTGTAACTTCTGTCCTGCCTTCCTGCAGCTGAATGTGATGAGACATTTAAGAAAGCTTTATTCCAGGGAAATCTGTTTTCAGACATGTTGATGCATGGATCTGTAACATTCTGGTGTGGTTGTCTTGTAGGATGCAGAGGCGGCTCTGCTGGTGCATCGCCAGTCCCGGACCTGGTGCTGGTGCATGTGTTTGGGCGTGGCCCTCATGCTGTCTGGAGTGCTGATTGCAGGAGCTTATCTGTTCCGCTACTTCACAGCAGAGGTAAGCCAAGAGCCAACAAAGGCCTGAGCAGAAAAAGGTTTTTCTACTATCGTAGACTAGAATGGAAGTCAATGGGTATGAAAGCAGAGAGTTGAAGCTGCTGTCTTCTTGTGGTGTGATTGGTGAATCTTTGTTTTTCTTTCAGACAGATGCCATCAGCCATTTGGTAAATCATAACAAAGCCAGTTCCTTCCTGATCCCGGAGGTCTGCTTTATTGATATTTCACTGATTCATGCATCTGACTGAAAGATGGCTGCTTAAAAAAGTTTGAATGAGACTTAACCTGATTCCTTTGTGCTTCAAAGACGCTACAAGCTTTTCTTTTTCCATCTTTGTTTCATAAGTACACCACTGCCCCTTGTGGTGTGCTATTCTCTCACACACAAATCCTTGATTTAAACTCAAAAGGATTGCTTCTCTTCACTTTAGAAGTGATCTTTGTTCGTTCTGTGGCTTGTCTGAGTGGTTCCTGCAGCTCTAACTCCTGCTGAGGAAGTTCAGCTTATTTATGTGCTGACTAAATAAGATGAACTTCCTCATCAACTGTTGCAACAGAAAGTCTGCTCGAATGAACACAGAAATGTGAAGTTTGGAGTCCAGCTGCTTGTGAGTGACCTCTGTCAGCATTCTAACAAATGCTGACAGAGGTCACAACACACAGGCAAAGATTTACATTCGTTTGAACAGGGGTTGGACAAAATAATTGGAACCCTGCACTTTTTAATGCTCCGATCCGCACTCGATCATATTCTATGTTTATGTGATCACCCTGTGGTTCAGCTAGAACTAGGAACATCATCTGTGCTTCTGTCTCTGTTTGTGTCCAGAGAGAGCCAGTGTTTTTCTGTGGAGTCAACTACATTGAAGACAACTACATGATGAGAGATGAAGAGGTTTGTTCAAACTGCCGCAGCTCACAGGACCAACACTTTTTCAGTGTAGAGGGAGTTTTTTTTACTCAAACAGACTGACTTGCTTGTTTGTTTGGATCCTCCCTTTATCAGTTTGCACAGTGAATTTGTATCTGCCTCCATCTAACTCTCGCTTCTACACCCTCAATCCATGAACCTCCTTTTTGGTCTTCCGCTCTTTCCTGGTAGCCCCAACCTCATCCTCCCTTTAGCGACATCATTGCCGTTCCTCCTCTCAGTGTGTTCAAAACATCTCCATCTGCTTCCTGCATTTATCTTCAGATCATCTACCATCACCTGTTCCTCTGATGGATTCAGTCCTGATTCTATCAATCCCATAGAGAACATCAACATTTTCATCTCTTCTAGCTCTTCCTCAGACAGTCTGTTTCCTCTCTACAAACAGAAACATGAGTTGAACTGACCTATGTAAAGATCACTTCTTTGGACAGATTTTAAGGTTTTTTTTGTTCTTTAAAGATCCTGATGATAACTGCTTTGTTTTTACAGTAATCAGCTTTCTCAGCAGCTTCACTGTTTTACTATAAGTGACTTAAATGAGCTGATGCAGGGATGGTGTTCGATGCTCCACAGTTGGATGTTCCCAGCAGCCTGCTGGAGCTGGAAATGACCATCCGCATTCTGGAGGAGGAGCAGGTGGAGATCATCAGCGTTCCTGTTCCTAACTTTAAGGATGGAGACCCAGCAGACATCGTCCACGACTTCGACAGAGTGAGATTCCTTTACTAAGCCAGTATTCTGATGGTTGTACTGAGGGTTTATGCATGAGAACAGACAACTTCAGCAGGAGGACCTGCTCTGAAGCCCTCTGCGTGTCTCTGTTTGTAAACCATGAAGAAAACAAGAAAGATGGAAGGTTAGATGAGGCAGAGGAAGGAAAGGAAGAAAAGGGACCAGTTGGTGGGATGTTCAGGTGAAAGTATGGAAGTGGTAAAGCTGGCTGATGAGGCCAGCTAAACAGAGAAAAGATTTGCTGCTTCCTGTTTTTCAAATGAAAGGGAGGCTTTAGGAAAAGTAATCTTGGCTTAGAGAAATGTTAGCTATTTGTGAGTTTAGTTATAGTTCAGACTGAGAGAGCGACATGTTTACTCTGAAGATGTTCAGAAGGGAGCAGGAGCAGCAGGAGAGAGCTACACTGTGGATTCACAGACGGTACAAGTTAAGAGAGGAGTTACGCCGCGTTCAGATGTCCACGTCATTCACGCGTCAAATTTCCTGCTCGACGCTCAAGTAAAATGTGGTCATAAACTTGATGCTCCTGATGTGTGTGGGAGGAGCTACAGTCAAAGGTTTTGAGTCTCATTGCTACATGGAAGACACGGATGATGATGATGAGAGATGAATTTATTTTAAAGAGCTCTACAAAACCATTGGTAATGATGTCTCCATGTCTGGGTTCATGACATCATTCAGATTCTCCAAGTACAGTGAGCTTCACCATCTAAAAACCAGAGTAAAATGAGAAAAATATCATGAAGTTCAGGAGGAGAACAAACAGCAATGATCAGCTTCTGGTTTGGAGTCATATTCCTAAACCAACTTTTCTTCATCTCACTGGCAGAGTTGTCTAAATGAAGAGATTTTTTTCCTGTTTTTTCCCGTCTGTTCTGGTTTGCTAACATGATGAATGAGGGATGAGATCAGAAGGGAAACGGGGAGCTTGTAGAATATGTGTATGTTTATGTAAACGAGGCAGACACTGCATGCAGAGGAGAGTCAGAGGTCAAGAGGAGGTTGGCATGGAGCACAGAGGATGACGCAAAAGGAAGAAGATCCCTCATCAGTTCTTTGTTTTCAGAGGCTGACTGCATACCTGGACCTCAATCTGGACAAATGCTATGTCATCCCCCTCAACACCTCTACTGTCATGCCCCCAAGAGACCTTCGGGACCTGCTCATCAATGTCAAGGTAACCGCGGGGTTCCTCTGATGCGTGGTCACACACTGAGGCAGCGTGTTGTACAGAAACATCTTTGTGTTGCACTATTCTGTCTGTCCAGGCTGGAACCTACCTGCCTCAGTCATACCTGGTCCATGAGGAGATGGTGGTGACGGAGCGTCTGGAGCACGTCGACCAGCTCGGCTACTTCATCTACAACCTCTGCCGTGACAAGGAGACCTTCAAGCTGCAGCGCAGAGACAGGATTCTGGGTATGTCCTTCACTTCAAGTCCCACTCCGACCATCATGATCTATTGTAAAGCGTTCTCAATGGCCTTTTATTTAGCTGCTCCTCTCTATTCCCATGCATTCACTTGTAGATCTAGGACGGCTGGATGGTGCTGTTATTGTATGCTGCTTTTGTTTGCATTTCTAACATTAGGTTGGGGTTGTGCCAACAATCCCTCCCACAAGAAAAAACGGCAACATTTGCTTCAAAAATATTGCAGAATTTTGCGTAAAAATGTCAAAAAACCCAACCGCACTGGCAGCTGAAAATCATTAGCTGGAAACGGACATGGCCACACTCCAGACCAGTGTTTACATTTGACTGCAGTTAACTTTAACCTTCTAGTACGCGATCAACATGAATCAACTCATATTTTCACTGCTTTATAACACTTTATATTAGTAATATGTTTTGGTAAAAAGTCTTGCTTTACCAGCGCAAAGCCGCTTTTCCCTGCAGATCAGCTAATTCACGTTGATCATGTAAGGAGTTTCTGTATGTCAAAGAGCGTTGTAGGTTTTGACCGAAATGTCAGGGTGGTGGTGTTCTGGTTCTTGACTTCCTTCCGGTTAATGATTTTCAGCCGCCACCGTGTCTGCCACCAGGTCCTTTTTGAAACAAAGTAGCGCACTTGTGAAGAGGAAAGAAAATTATACAAGAGTTCTATTTTTTTACAAATAAAACTGAAAAGTATCCAGCCCCCCTGAGTCAATACTTTATGGAACCTCCTTTTACCGCATTTCCAGCTGCAAGTCTTTTGGGGTTTGTCTCTACCAGCTTTGAACATCTAGAGACTGAAATCTTTGTCCATTCTTCCTGCAAAACAATTCAAGTTGAGTCAGATTAGATGGAGAGTGTTTGTGAACAGCAGTTTTCAGATCTCATCACAGATTCTGGATTGGATTTAGTTCTGGACTTTGACTGGGTCATTCCAACACATGAATAAGTTTCTTTTTAAACCATCCATTGTAGCTTTGTCTTTTTGTTTAGGGTGGTTGTTCTGTTGGAAGGTGAATCTCCGCCTCAGTCTCAAGTGTTGTTCAGACTTCAACAGGTTTTCCTCCAATATTTCTCTGGATTTGGCTCCATCCATCTTCCCATCAACTCTAACCAGATTCCCTGTTCCTGCTGAAGAGAAGCAGCCCCAGAGCATAATGCTGCCACCACCATGTTTGACAGTGGGTGTGGTGGGTTCAGAGTGATGTTCAGTGTTAGATTTCTCCACACATAGTGCTTTGCATTTAGGCCAAAAAGTTCCATTTTGGTCTCATATGACCAAAGCTCCGTCTTTCACACGTTTGCTGGTCACTTACATGGTTTATGACAAACTGCAAACAAGAATTCTTGTGGTTTTCTTTTAACAATAGGTTTCTTCTTGCCACTCTTCCATAAAGTCCAGATGTTTGCATGACTGATGGTTGTTCTATGGACAGATTCCTCCACCTGAGCTGTAGATCTCTGCAGTTCATCCAGAGTCATCATGGACTCCTGGCTGCATCTCTGATCAGTGTCTCCTTGTTCAGTCTGTTAGTTTAGGTGGACGACCATGTCTAGGTAGGTTTGCAGTTGTGTCATACTCTTTCCATTTGTGGCTGATGGACTGAACAGTGGTTCATGGGATGTTCAGAGTTTGATTAAACCTTTTCTAGTCTAAGCCTGATTTAAATTTTTCCACAACTTTATCCCTGACCTGTGTGGTGTGTTCCTTACACTTCATGATGCTGTTTTCTTCCTAATATACTCTTGACAAACCACAGAGACTGTCACAAAACAACTGGATTTGAATACTGAGATGAAATGACACACAGGTGGACTCTATGAAGTCATGAAGTCAACATTTGATCAGTCACCAATCATCAAGCAACTTCTGAAGGCATTTGGATGAACTTAGAGAAAAGGGGCATAATACTTTTGCACACTGAACTTTTTTGTGCCGCTTTGTGTTGGTTTTTCACATAAAACTCCAATAAAATATATTTGTATTTGTGGTCATACTGTGAGAAATGTGGAGAAGTTCAAGGGTTATGGATACCTTTGCAAGACACTGTAGCTGAAAGGGCTGCATTCTCTCTGGGTTAAGTTGGGCCCGGTTCTTCTCCCTTTACCATGATGAACCGCTGGCCCAGCTTTAACGACTGTTCTGCTCTTCCACAGGTATGCAGAAGCGTGAAGCGCTGAATTGCCACAAGATCCGTCACTTCGAGAGCAAGTTTGTGGTGGAAACTCAGATCTGCGAGCTTTAAGCCGCTTCACCACAGCCCCTACAGTCACCGGGATGGAGTGGCAGGGCGTTCTTTATGGTCACCTGTCTACTTTTCTTTGCTTCAGGTAGATTGAATGAATGAGGGGAAGAGACATGTGAAACTGTTTGGTAAATATTCAGCGATTGTATTTTGGGAAAAAAGGTGAAGCTGGTATTTGTTCACTTTCTGCACAGGAACAGCTTGGGGAATGCAACCCTAATGTAACTTGCTTTATTTCAGCTGAGGATCCATTTATAAATTATTGTAATCAATGCAATCGCAGCAGCGTGAATATTCATTTTGATAGACTAAAGCCTGATTAAGTTTTGATGAACCACTGAAATCCTGGTTGTTGAGGCTCAACAGTCCAGGGACACTTTATTATTTTCCTATATTTTATCTGCTGTAGAGATGACTCTGCTCATCAGTTCTTTCTTCACCGCAGAATGAGAGGTAGAAGTTTTTTCTGCTCTGAATTTAAAAAAAAAAGAAAAGTAAAATGTAAACAACCTTAGGTTGACTTTTTTTCACAGCCTCTTGTGTTTTAAATGTTTCATTTTGTTGGGATTTCTTTACCTGTTTTACTAATTTGTGTAAAAAGAAACAAATAATAAACATATAGAAACTATTCCTACTTGTCTTTGTGTTTTTGCATTCTGATGAGCAATATTTGCATGTTCAAACTCTTCATTTGAAAACTTCATAATGCTGTTTTGATTGATTTAAAGCCATTTTCAGCAACAAAAAACAAAAGAGAACAACAATAAAATGTAAAACACATTCTACGGTGCCGCTTAAAACCTGGAGTGAAATAATACAGAGACAGTTTAACAGGATAGTGTGGGACTTTGAGATGGATTGGATGTGATGTGGACTTTATGCAAATTAGATAATACAGTTGAACTGTGGGGAGAAATGGGCCAAAGATGCATTTGGAGATTAACAATATAATAGTGATGAGGTTTCCAGAATTAAAGGACCTTTATGGGCTGGATAACCAGGATTCCCAGAGATACCTGCAACTGTGACACTACATTGGACAAGAAATTTAAAACATGGATTTGGATATGTTGAATATGTTCCAGCCTGAATTGATCAAACTTCTGATTGAAGCGTAAAAGGCTGTTTTCACAAAGTGACAAGGAGTTCATTTCCCGGCACATATTTTCAGTCCGAGTACACTCAAGCTGAACCTGATCCGGGACCAGACAGCCACTGTAACCAGGCATTATGGGATGTAAACAGAGTAGGAATGTAGCAATGTGGAGCAAACATGATGAGACGTAGCGACTCATTGAATGTGTTCAGACGAATGCAGGACCATCAAAACCACTTTTAACGTGATTCACATTGCTTCTCACACTGTTTTCTCAACCATCTGTATGACATATTCAGTGTACCTTCTTAACCGTTTCCTAGGTAACCGTCTTACAGCATGACTCCTCCGTACCAAAGCAGCAGTAAAAAGTGTTGAACCTGACATTGGTCCAGAGGACTTCCACTATTGTTTCTCGCATTGCTTTGCCCCGCCCTCGTTAGTCCTGGCCAATGACTGAAGAGATCTTTAGTCATGTGGTTTTGTTTGCAAGCTTTGGTTCCAAACAGACATGTTGACGGCAGTCTGACTACAGACCAGTGTCAGTCCATCACCCAGAAAGTCTTTTCCAAAATATATAGATATTTCTGGAGGATTTAACAGATGACAGAGTCCATACAAAACGAAAGGGGAAGCTAACAGTGAGATTTCAACAGAGACATGGAAAGAAATAAATGAACATCAATGGAAAATACTTTGTAGGGAATACGAGTGGAAGAATATTAGGAGATATTTTGTGACCCAGAAAACATGAAGTTCCAAACTTGGAGATTTTTGGGGCAACTAAAGTAGATCTCTTCCACATGTTCACTGATAAATCGCACTGGACTGAGGTGAAAACATTCATGAGGGAAGTCCAGAAAACAAAGCTCACACTGGAAAAAATTGAAACAGTTCATTTGAAAAGAGTTGATGACTATAAAAGCTTGAGCATTATGTTGTTGACCAATAAAAATGCGATTACCAGAAGATGATGAAGCCGGTTAGTGCTTAAAAATGGGTTGAAGTGATGCTCAGCATCTGTAGTTTGGAGAAACTAACATATACTCTGGTTGGAACTTGATAAATGTAACTATTCAGAAAGGATGGCTAGAATACATTAGACCATTGAGATCTAACTTTGTGTAGGACAGTGAGATGCCTGAATGTAAGTACTGTATAAGTACTGTATAAATACTTGATGGATCGTGAATGGTGATCTGATAGAGCTGTTATGACAGATAATGAGGACACCCCCGTGGTTCTACGCTACAGTGTTCTTGCATATTTCTTGTGTATTTTTTTGATTTATTTTCTTTTTTTTTTTTAAGTACCTGTGATAACCCAGACAAACCTGAGATTACACAGTAATCTAATTCCCTGTACAGACTGGCTTAACCTGCTGACAGTAACAGAGCAGCAGTGATGATGAAAGGAGCACCAGACAGCGTTACTGTTGCAATGTCGTGTTCTCATATTTACTGTTAACAGTCTGAGGGTCCAAACTGGTTATAAACAAACCAAGGTGAGTGTGTGGCGCATCTCCATCATAAAGGCGTCACATCATCACTGCTTCTCAGCGAGGATGATGGATGTTCATTTACCAATGATGAGCACAAATCCACATTTTATCTGTAACTGGATCCATAGATCTGAACGGGTTTATTAACAGCTCTTTGGAAAGAGCAACAAATGATGCCTTTTCAGGATTTCAGGCTCCAAGAGGAAAGTCATCAACCTTTTCCACAGTCTTCCATGCTACAATCCATGCAGTCAGGAACATCTTTCTGGTGTGAGTGCGAACTTCTGCCAGCAACATGATCTGTGACAGAATCAAGTGCCAATCCACGGCTGTCGGCAGGGATTTAGATAAAGGCTGGGTCTTTGCGCTCTGCGGGCAGCTCTGATTACAGGCTGAGCAGGTGAACGATGCTCAGGCCTCTCCATCATCCTTTCATTCAGCTGAACCCGTTTGTCTGATGTGTCCAAAATAAAGGCGTCGACACAGCAGGCCACTGAGGAATCGTACTCTGAAAATGCAAAACACCTGCAAACATTTCCATGTCAAACAAAACAGCAGCTGTTCTACCAAACCAACGGGTTTAACTAATGACGCTGTCAACAGGAAGGGTTGGTGTGAACAGAAAGCCTGTTGAAGCTTAACATTTCTATTTAAAAAAAAAGATTGAAATCTGTGTTTTAAAAAATTAAATCACTTGCTACTAACATTAATAGTTTTAGTTTTTTAATGTATTTTATTTATAGTCTATGTTTATTTAAATATTATTGTTATTATTTTCTACTATATTGTTCCATACTGACTGCAGTTTATTATTAACACATTTGAGACTCATTTAAATGAATAAATAGTACTTCTCAAACACATACTTTTTCTGTTCTGATAACTGTTGGTAAAAATCCGCTAATTTTCCAACATGATTTCATAAAGACAGTTAAGCTTCCCTCCTATGAAGCCAGAAAAGGACAAATGTTTCACCGTCCAGGAGGGCTGAAATGTTCTTTTTAGTGTCGCAGCACAACGTTGTCAAATGAATTCAATTACTTGACAAACTTAACAACATTCAGTAAAGAAGACTTGAAAAAAATGTTGATGATAAGACGATGAAATAACGATTTGTTAAGAATATTGTAGAGCTATGTGTGCAGATACAAAAAGAAGGACAAAATAATTGTTTACTAAGCTAAAGTTCTTGATAACTATTGATGAATAGACTTGTGTGTTTTAGACCTTCTTCTGTTTAGTTTCAGGTTTTATTGTTTTTTTTTTCTGTAAAATTCTGTTTTTCTGTCACTCACCATCACATCGTTTTATTTTCTGTGATTTCATTGTTGTACAATAATGTTAGCTGAGCTGACGGAGCTAATGACGTTATAACTATCATTAGTAGTGACAACAACTCTGCAAAAAAAAAAAAAGATCTTGTCTACATAAACTACAACCCCCAGCATGCAACAGGGCTGCGCTCTCGCTTTTCTTCGTTTCCAGGCGCTGGTCCGTCGGTTCACCTCGCAGCTTCCGTACTTTCAAAGTGTAAATGTGGTTTCTGAGAACATGTAAAAAGGTAAGTGACTGTGTTTTCTCTGAGGATGGAACAGGTCAGAATTCGTGCCAACATGAGCGTAACTTCAGAGCCTGAGACCGTGTGTGTTGCGGTCTCCATGGCAACCGGCGTGCCTCGGCGCAGAGAAAGACTCGACCTGTTTATGAGGAGCTTTGCATTAGTCTTAATGCTCTGAAAGGAAAAGTCACATCTTATCAGGGGTTTCTACAACTTCATTTGTGCCTTTTTCACTTTTTACTGGACTTTTAGGAAAAATAGTGATGTCTATTTTTTAAATATCTGTGAACACAATCAATTTCACAAACTCATTTTAAGAGACCATGAACATGTCTCCTATAACCCAAACAAATGTTACTGCATAGCTTTGGTTTACATCCTCAAACAAAATGAGAGAGGAGAATGTAGTTTTGGTCAAATCCTGTTGAAGTTTCCTCTCTGCTGTTTTTTTTTTTGGCAGAACATTTCTGCTGGTTGTAGTTTGATTCTCTGGTTTCATCCATCAGTTTTTCTCATCAATCAGCTAAAGTTTGATTTCTTTGTTTTTTTTTTCTCTTATTACCTTTATTTGTCTTCTTTTTTGCTCCCATTTTGCTGCACTTTCTTTCCAGTCTTTTTCCCCAAAGTGTTTTCAACAGTTACAAATGAGTGCAGTTAAAATGGTCCTGCATAAGCGGAACAGGTTAGAAAGAGTGCAGCAGTAAACAAACAAACATTTTGTAATTCAAAGGAATGTTCGTAATACAAATTTACTGAATGAGGTTTGGAAGGAGGGAGATACTAAAGACTGCAGACAAAATAAATAAACTAAAATAATTCCAGAGATCCATCCAGAGAAGATCTGAAGCGGAACCTGAGCAACTCAAACAAACCGGAGGATTCAAAATTCAAAAGGAATTGGACATGGAGCATCTGAGAGTGAGGGTTTGAAACCCAGAGGGACAAACAACACCAACAGATACCAACGATTATTGACTAGCCAGGTGTTATCCCTGAAGAAAGGGGAGCGGCACGCTTCACCTGTACCTACGTCACCCTTTTAGGGTCACCGGGTCACAGAAGTCTATCCCAGCTCTCCTTGGGAGTACTTTGAAAAAAAACAATGGAAAAACTCTCCTCCTCCCATCCAAGATTCCACTGTTTCTGTCTTTAGAGGTTTTATCTGGTCAGATGCTCCATCAAACATATACAAACCAGCAGCAAATGAAGTTGCTTTACCTGGACGTCTGACTGTTGCTCAGACGGTTTTAGCTTTTCTCTCAGATAATCAACCTTTTGAAATGATTTGAATGAAACTACAACTGTACTGCCACCTTAACAAATGTTTTTTTTTATTAATCTTTGTTTCATATTTTTGTGAAAAAGGAAAACCAATGATATTCAACCATCAGTTTAAAAAAACAAACGACATTCAGAGTAAAACAGAACATTTGATCTCATATTTGAAAGTTGTGCCTCTGTCAGAATGGTCTGTAACTCGTTCTCGTAGCTTTTTTTTTATCAGGAAGGAGGGCATGTATAAAGAAAATGTATGATATGAAATGATTTCAAATTTCTAACTAAAAAAGTGTTTCTGATTATTTCTTTATTCAAAATGTGGTGAATCAGGAGCAGACAAAAAAAATACTGTTTGAAGAAGATTGTAGCTGTGATGTAGAACCTATAATCCCTGCTCTGCTCCATTCTGATCTAAACAGACAAATAGATCCAGGAACGTCTTTGTTTTCCTCGTCTGAGCTGGAATCTGATCCAGACTGGACAGCTGGACAGCTCTGATAGTACTCACCATTTCTGCTGGACTGCTAATGTTAGGATGGGGGGTGTGAGGTTGAAACAGAGGGATGATGGGAAACGAGGGACATGAAATCAACTTGTTTGAGTTTACGTTTCCATTCACTTATTGTGACTGATTTCATATTTTCCACTGTAATTTAGATATTTCTTTAGCAATAACTAATAGTACATGAATAATACATATTTCTTCCCTTTTGAAAGTTTGATTAGGCAGCATGCTGAGTAAAACCAGCAATGTCTTTGAAGGAATGTCCTTGTTTTCCTCCTGAACCCGTCCAGTGTGTGTGAGCTGCTATGCTTCCACATTGCCTCCAGCACAGTGAGCGACGGTTGTTTTAATGATTCAGAGATAGCCACTGGTGTTTAGAAATCCTCTCCGCTTCTATCCATCAGTTATCTTATGAGTGTTTTCACACATGGGTTCTTTTCACTTATTGTGTTTGATTCCATTTCCCAGTTTTCTTTAGTTCAGGAAAAGTGCTTTTGGTTGTACACTGTGACAGTCTCTGAGGTGAATTTCTAATGAAATCCTGCTGCTCTGCAGCAACTATGTCCAAGGAAACGACTTTTTATTTTGGCTAAAACAACATCATCATAATTAAAATACCACTGAGAATGCTTTTAAAATAAATCCCAAGATGATGGGAATGGGACTTTAACGGAGAAAAATGAACTAAAGTAAAACGTTTAAAAAACGAAAATCAAATTTGAAAGAATCTTTCCACTAATGAACAGAAGTGGAGCCTAAGTTCTGACTGAAGATGAACGGATGTATTTTCTAGCGATGCTTTGCTTTGTGCTGCAGGCCTCTCACGTGTCATGAACAACTACGAGGTCCTGCGGCAGATCGGAGAGGGAGCGTTTGGAAAAGCCTTCCTGGTCCGGGACAGGAAGAGAGGAGGAAACACGCAGTGTGTGGTCAAACAGATCAACCTCAAGAAGGTCCAGCTGACACCTTCACTGCATCATTCACTTCACTTCTGTCTGAACTCCTGAAGCAGTTTTTGTAGTGGTCAGCACTTGTATTGAGAAGGCTCTGGTTCAAATCCCAGCTGGGATCTTTCTTTGTGGAGTGTGTGTGTTAATGTGTGAATGTATTTGTGTGCAACAAACCGACGACCTGTTCAGAATGTACCCTTCACTCAGCACTTAGCTTGGATAGGCTCCAGCAACCATGGGGCCCCAAAAGGGATTTAGGGTTCGGAATGTGAATGGATGAATGGAACAATGTGGAACTCATCTTTACACAGGATGAGTTAAAGTGTTATATTTTGAGGAATTAACATTGTTTGTACGTAAACTATTTTTTCAGCAACATTCATTGTGTTATTGTTCATTTTGTCCAAAAGTATTTTTATGGATTACAGTTTTTTAATGATGGTCACTGATGTGTAAACCAAAACAACTCTTTTTTTCACCTTTTAAGACCCCAGCTCTTTACATTTTGTCTAGTTCCCGTTGTTACCGGTATTTAGGCTTACTTGGTGAGTACTTCCTTACTTGGAATAACTGGGTGTGTTTGTCCTTCAGATGTCAGCGAAGGAGAAAGAATCCTCCAAGAAGGAGGTGACGCTGTTGTCGAAGATGAAACACCCGAACATCGTTTCCTTCATCTCATCCTTTCTGGGTGAGTGTGAGCGCCTCCCTTTGGAGCGTCTGCTGCAGGAGTTCACGTGTGTGTGTGTGTGTGTGTGTGTGTGTGTGTGTCCTCCGTCTATGTAGAAAAGGGAAGCCTCTACATCGTGATGGAGTTCTGTGATGGAGGAGACCTTCTAAAGAAGATCCACATGCAGAGAGGAGTTCCCTTCAGTGAGGAGCAGGTTCGTCCCAAACATCATCCTGGTCTGCTTCTCCTGTGCAGCCAGTTTACTCTGAACTATGTTTACTGGTCAGCTGTTCTATTGTGAAGCCTGTTGAGATTTTGGTTTGTGAAACATTCAGCAGAAATAGCTTTTACTTCCATGTCTTAGTGATTTAAATGGAATTTATCTGCCTCTGTGATGTATAAAAAGTTGACGTAATTTCTCTTTAGTGGAAAGAAAGACGTTCAGAGGGAGAATGAGCTTTTTTCTTTTTTCTCAGATCCTGGACTTGTTTGTTCAGATCTGCCTGGCCCTCAAACACATCCATGACAAGAAGGTTCTCCACCGAGACATCAAGTCTCAGGTCTGAATGTGCTCGTGTCTGGCGACCGCCCTGTCCGCTCACTGCTGCTTTTTCCTGACTGACTGACTGAGCGCTTCCTCTGTTTTTGACAACTCTAGTTTTGGATTGACACTAATTTAACAACTGATTCTTTTAATCCAAACATGTTTGTCTGTTCATGCATGAAGGAAGTTCATGTGTGTTTGACAGACATACTTTGTTGAGTTTGGTTCACTAACAAAACAAACTAAAAGACTGATATGAAAACAAAGACTCTGGCTCAAACATGAACTTGTGTCATAGATGTTTAATCCCCAGAGGCTAGACGCTGATGGAGGAGACCACTACCTCACCTCTGTACCTAGAGGTAACTGAGACTGAGCTGAAGCTTCATTTCTTATCCCATCTGTCCTCGTTCAGCTGATCCTCACCTTGAGCTCTGCTGGGTCTCTGACCTCCTTCTCTCCGTGCTCCTGCACACTGACTGTAATCCATCATGTGCCGTTGAGAAACACTGATGAAAACGCCGGGTGTTGTCATCTTCATCTCACATGTGTTCCTGCTTCACTGCTGCTTTACTAACATTTTATAAAGTTCAGTTCTTTTCTCTTCACTCAGATTTGCCTGAGACTGACTGTTGTTCCTCCTCCTTCCAGAGCACATCTCCTTCACTTCAGGTTCTTCTCTACTTTTTCTACATATTCCAGTGGATCTGCAGACATGACCCATGCAGATCCACTGGGTTCACTGCGTAGTTGGTATCTGGATCACCATGTTTGTTGCATCTGTAATGTTAGCTTGGAGTTGTGAGGGGATGTAAGCTAGTGGGACAGAGTGTAAACAAATGCATGATGGGAAGTGGGCGGGCTTACTCCGCCACAGTGGTCTCACCCACAACTCAGAGGTAAATTTCTAATGAACTCCTGCCGCCCTGCGTCCTACAAGACACCTCAGAGTTTTGGTTGTGGGTGAAAACAGCATCATCATAACAAAAGTCCACAGACAACAGATCAGAGTATTGGAAGGGCCAACAGGCAGAGAATAGCAGCTGATCAGTGTCACTGACATTTATGTATCATTTTGTTAAAAAAGGAAAGAAATGGAAAGATGCATACTGTCATTAAAGAACCAGAATCTATTGAAAATAGTTCAACATTATGTAGGAGCAGAGTCCGTTATGATCAGACCCTGTGTGAGTGCAGTCCCCTCAGGTTAGGCTGCTTCATGAGGAGCATTATCGTCACGGCGCTCCCTCTGAACACAGAGCTCACTGTCAGCCCAGAATATCTCCACAAACTGACAGCAGGCTGACCTCTCTGTTCACTGATCCCATCTACACAAGCACACACACAACAGCACACTGTGTGAAAGCGTGCCTTCATTCCCGTGCTCCCTTCCTCTCTGCTGCAGAATATCTTCCTCACCAACGGGGGGATGAAAGCAAAGCTGGGCGACTTTGGCATCGCGAGAATGTTGAACCAGTAAGTCATCTTCACACTGGGACACAGAAACAGTCCAGCTGTCTGCAGCCCATGGAGGACTTCCAAACAGCTGATTATCATTCCACACGCTGCTGACCCGGACACAAAAACACCACGAGCTGCTCCTGGGATGTTTGGCTGCAAGGAGCCGGTCAGGACAGGAACCGTTCCGTGACTGTAGACAGAAGAAACTTTCGTAAAAATAGGATTGATTAATCAGTTATATTTATTTATTTAACATATACATATTCATAAAAGAAGATTGAACAAAAAGGATCCAATAAACAATTGACTTCTAAATCTTACAGAACTTCTAGTATGTAAGCTTTTGTTTTCAGCAGCTTGTGGATAAAACAGAATGAAGAAGTTCATCTTCTGCTTTTTTCCTGATTTCCTGAAGAAAACAGCCTTCACAGAGCTCATAAAGTCTGAAAACAGTTCTGCATAAAACCCACAGAAAGCATTTAGAAAGAAATGTGGTTACAGTTCTTAAGTTAGGATTGAGACAAAGGTTTTAAAAGGGTTATTAATAAATCTCATCTGATGGTTTTCTAACTTGGATTCCATGTTTGCTCCTTTAGTTCCATGGATCTGGCCAGGACCTGTGTTGGGACTCCGTACTACCTGTCCCCGGAGATCTGCGAGAGCCGGCCTTATAACAACAAGACGTACGTACCGGTACGCAATCAGGCGGCGCCGCCTTGTCTTCCGTCTACATGCTCCACACAGTCACATGATCTGAGGTTTCTGACTCAATCATGGCTCACTTTAAATTGTGCTTAAGAAATTGATGAAACCAATGAAATCCTCCATGTGGAGGTAAATCTAATAATCAAACTGAGTCGTGTATTTTCTTTATTATTTTGGTTCAGAATCTGCTTTGTGTATAAAAGATGTTCTGTTTCCACTGCTGGAAACGTTAATCAGTAATGGCAAATATTAAGAAGCTGAGCAGTGGATCACTGAGAACATCTGTCACACCACATCTTGTTTTATATGGATCTTTCAATACTTTAAAGTCCTACTCCAATCAACTTTTGATCTGTTGTTAAAGTGTTCCCAGTGATCTTTTCAGCCAACATTAAAAAAAAAGTTGGTGTTGTTTTCAAGGACATAGTTTCTGCAGAGCGGCAGTAGTTCATTAGAAATTCCCATTTGAGTTGTGGGCGGGACTGTTGGTGCAAAAGTAAAGCTTCACTAAGATCCCATCATCCCTTTGTTTTTATGCTTTCTCCCGCTAGCTTACAACTATTCACAGTCACCCCCAAGCTAACGTTAGCGGTGCAGCAAAAATGGTGAGCAATGGTGAGTTCTGATCCAGATTCCAGCTCAGACGAGGAAACAAAGACGTACACTGATCTGTTTTTCTGCAAGTGGATGCATCAGAATGGAGCGGAGCAGCGAGCTTGTGGCCCGCCCATTTCACTTGTTGTGTCACAACTGAGACCTTTTTCATCATTTTTTTCAACTGCTCCTGATTCACAATGATTTGAAGATGGAAATACTCAGAAACTTGATTTAAAACTTTTTTATGCATGTCTTCCATCATGACAAAAATGCTTCAAGAACATGTTAAAACAACAAAAATGCAGTTTTCATTGGAGTGGGTCTTTAAGACAAGCCAAAGTTTTTCTTTTCAAATAAAAACGCTCTGTAGTGACGATCCAGTCCTGCTTTCAGTCATCCTTTGGCTGCAGATAGAGTCAGCGACATGCTTACAGAGCATTCAAAACAAACGTTTGGGTTTGTGTTCCCATTCACTGAGGATGGTGATGCTGATTTCATTTTCCAGGGCAGAAATTAGTGCATAAAGATACTAAAGCTTTGAAGAAAAAGCAGCAAAAAACAAAATGTTGTTTTAGTGAAACCAAAAGAAGCTGTAAAAACCATGTGACCTTCTGTCAACCAAAAACCACCTGAGCTCTGACACCTGTACGCTTCAAAAGACTCCACAGGACCACCAGTGGTTGACTGAAACATAAGATGCAGACACGCATTTAGTCAGAAATATACTGAAAGCAACACCAAAAAAACAAACAAACCATGTTCTAATCTAAGCCAATGACTAGAGGGGCTCCTACACTTTCACACAAAGATGAAATTCAAGTCCTTCACAGGGAAAAGCTTCGGTGGCATTGTAGCAAAGCATACAAACCATACTGCTCCCTCGGGTCCCAAACAGGAAGTACCTGCTGGTTCCAAGAGGCCAAACTCCCACAGACTTCTAGAGAGAAATAAACAGCTCAGTCGTTCGATTTGTCAGAATAACCATTTTATGCTCTGATACATTATTTTAACATGTTCTTGATAATCCTCATTTTTATGATATTTTTATTTATTGCAAGTTATTCAACTTATAAACTGACCTATCACAGGAGTTCGAAAATGTAAGCTCACTTAGAATGCTTGAAACGTTTGATCAAAGAATTTTGTGCAGCCATTTTCAAGTTTTAGTTTTAGCATGAATCAATCAATCAATCAATCAGTTTTCTTCTTAACTATTCAAAGTAAGTGATGTGATCAGTTTTTCTGGTTCTGGTTAGAACAGCAGTACTTTTAAGCAGCT
The DNA here is from genome assembly GCA_016861445.1 of Oryzias woworae. NCBI lineage: Eukaryota > Metazoa > Chordata > Actinopteri > Beloniformes > Adrianichthyidae > Oryzias > Oryzias woworae. The sequence goes on from BOLG01000197.1 coordinate 3,166,204, forward strand.
TCTGGATTAACAGTCTTTTTCCCTGAACCAGCACAGACCAAAGTCATGAAGGCGCAAACCAAAATGAACCAGCATGAACCAGCATACACCACAATGAACCGTAATAGATAGAATAAACCACAATCAAGCATAATGAACCAGCATAAACCACAAGGAATCATAATGAACCAGCATAAATCACAATGAACCAATTTCAACCATAATGAACCAGCATGAACCACAATGAAACATAAAGAACCAGCATAAATCATAATGAACCATAATCAACCAGGTAAACCAGCATAAACCATAATAAACCAGCATGAACCCCAATGAACCAGCATGAACCACAATGAAACAAAATGAACCAGCATAAACCAGCATGAACCATAATAACCAGCATGAACCAGCTTCTCTTAGTCCTGTCTGCACATGAGATCTCAGAGTCTATCATGTTATTTTAAAAAACTGCATCTTGTTGTCTAACAGAAACATGTTAAGAAGACACAACTCTTCCCATCTATGTCTGTCATGCAGCTGTTGGACACAGTTCCCTTTAGCAGAACGTGCTGTGATGCTGTGTGAGTCTGTGAAGGGTTGTGTCTGATCATGAAGGCTATGAGTGTAAATGGTAGTTACATGACCCGCTTGTGACACTTCTCACTGCAGCAGCGTGTTCTACACATGAAAAGACTCACAGTGAAGGAGCTCTGGGTTTAACCCACACAAGCTCAGAGCTGCTCCTTTGCTCCCACTCTGCTGACCGTTCATCTTCCTCACAAACTGACTCAACATTTTGAATTCCAAACTGAACCTTTCTCCAGAATTTCTTGAACACTGTTGTGTCTTCAAGAGAATAGAAGCAATCATTTTTAAAAATCTGAGCCAAGAGAAGGAATATGAGAAAACTGACAGAACTTTTGGGTCTCTGCTTTGGTCTGTTCATCAGTTTCACAGCTGTCCTTCAGCTCAGGACAAAATGAAGACATCTGATTCCTCAAGGATTACGTAAACAGAACAAAGTGTCTGTGATGACCTCAAAGGCTCACTCCCTCAGTTATTTGGGCTTAAGAACATCTGCACAGAGCTGAGGATGGAATGAGGGGATGCGTTCTAACCTTGATGCATGTCCTCTCTGCAGGGATATCTGGTCTCTGGGCTGTGTCCTGTATGAACTCTGCACGCTGAGGCATCCTGTAAGCTGCACCACACCCTGCACACCGGCAGCCGCTAGACACTCTGTGTTAGACATGAACAGTGTTGTGTCTGTCTGTGTTCCAGTTTGAGGGCAGCAGTCTGCGGCAGCTGGTTAGTAAGATCTGCAGAGGCCGCTACGCCCCAGTGCCCACCCGCTACGCCCACGAGCTTCGCCTTCTGGTCAGCCAACTCTTCAAGGTCTGAAGCTTTTGTGTTTTGTTCCTGCCTTTTATTTTCGTGTCTGTGTGTGAGGTGAGCAGATTTGCGTTGGTTAAAAAAGTTCAAAAGTTATGAAGTTGAAAGTTTTGAGCAGTAATCCCCTAAAAGAGCCGAATGTTTTGATAGCTGAACAGATGAAGGAGTTACAGCGCTACTGACGTCCAGAAAGTGTTTGGAAGAAAAATGGATCACTACAGTGTGAATGCTACACAATATTCACATTATTATACTGTTGAAAAAGTCAAGGAAAGCTGCAGACGATGAGGATAGCTTTTGAAGGTTTCCAGACTGTGCATCCTCAATGTCCCAATTCCAGAAGGAAAGAGGGGGTGCAGCTGGCTTAAGAATAGTTCAACTGTCACCAAATAAAGTTAACTGAAGGAAAAATATTTAGACGGTGTCAGCATGGTCATGTCCACACAGACATCCTTTTTCCCACCTTGACTTGGCCTCCCTCATGATGTGCGTGAAGGTCACAAAGACGGTGTCACTGCATTTACAGATGAGAGGTGCAACTCTGCAGCTACCAAGATGATCCAAGGGTGGGAATGATGGGATCACAGTGGTTTTATCCTGTTAGGATTCTGGCTACAGCTTCATGGATTACCTGTTTGAGCAGCTGTTGGGGAGATCACTCGGAGCAATGCTGAGGCGTCCACTGTCTGATGAACAGGCTGCAGTCAGCAGTCAGATTACTGCTGACGGCGATGGACCAGCCCCCCTTCAGACATCACTGTTTACCAAAGTCTCCTCTGTTGTTTGTGAATTTAAAATCGTCACAAAAAAGTATGTTGCATTTCTGAAGAAAATAAAAGGCCATGAGCTCATAAATTTACAATTGTGCTTTCAACCAGAAGAATATCATGCATTTGTTAGTTTAAAACATCTAAGGAACAGAAATATTTAACAGGAATCTAAACCAGACAAATCTTGGAGGTTTTTCATTTGAACTGTCTTCCTTCTCTTCAACCGTTTGACAGAAAAACTTCATGATGTTTTTCAGGTCAATCCCCGTGACCGTCCCTCCGTCAGCTCAGTCCTCCAGAGGCCATTCCTCCAGAAACACATCAGCAAACACCTGGACAGCCAGGTACTGACCCTGCAAGCTGCCCTCTGTCAGACGATGAGCGTGTCTGTGAGGACAGCAGAAACACATGAAAGGACTGAGTATTGTTAATCATTCCTGGTGGTGAAATCTTTGTAAAAAAGAGAAAAAAAACTAACAAGCCTTTTTGTGTTTCATATGTAAATGTTTCTAACAAAACTCAAGGGATTCTTCACTGCAAAAGTTCTGCGGAACCCAAAAAGCCGTACTTGTGATGCAAATTGATCCTGATGAAAACATGTTCAGAAACAATGGCAACAAAGTTTTTTAATTGATAAAAACGGAATAATAATTTAGGAAGTTACTGATTATTCCAAATACACAGCTACCCAAACAGTGTTCAATAATGACATGTTGGTCAGGATGGAACCCAAAGGATCTGTGGCTTAATGACAGAAACATACAGAAATGAAGACTTAAACACAGGTCACCACTCTGTTGGGGTGTTTCGCCCTGAAACAGAATGGTGACCTTTCCAGGCTGTGCCCCAACAGTAGTTGTGATAGGCTCCAGCAACCTGATTACCCTAAAATGGATTCAGCAGGTTCTGAATATGGATGATGGATGGATTGAGACTGTGGATATAAACATGATATGAAAGTCACTTGCTGACAAAGAAACAGCTGTTGCATTGTGGGTTAGGGTTAGGGTTAGGGTTAGAAAGCTGGCATTAATGAGATTTCATTATAGGACAAATAGAATTTGCAGTATGTTGTATGGAAGGTGTGATGCTAATGTGTGCAGACGTTTGTGTGTTGTATTGTGTTTGCAGGCGACACATAATCACACCGTCAGTCATCAAACGGGAGCAGCTGCTGCGCCAAAAGCTGCTTACCCTGCAGGTAGAACGCGCTGCCAATCATCACAAACACTTTTTGTTTCTAAGTTGGATTTTTAAATTGGATTTGCTAATCACCTCTCTGATGGTTCCCCTCTGATGAAGAGTGTAAGCACTCACAACCCTTTGTCATTTGCTTAAACTCCTTCCTGTCCCGGGAACCTTATCACTGATGCATTTCTGTGGAAGCAGTGATGTAAACGCGCTGTGGCACTACCCAGTGGTTATTCCCTGACACTGCTGCATGCCGCTCCTCATGACCTGCAGGGACCTGCTGTGAGGCTCTGCAGAGGTGTGATCTCCTCACATCTTGGCACACAGACAGTTGCTTGCATGAGAACAGATTGACATCAGTTTGTTGTAAATCAAAGACAGAGTCTCTGCTTTAGCTTGTCGTTTCACAGACGTCACTGAACCTATCTCTCCTTCCTGTTATGGGCACTTTTTTTAGCAACTACCCAAATATTTTCAAAGTAAAACAACCACGTGGCAAATAAAAGTCACACCAGTGATTTTGGTTTATTTTACACGACCAAACCACGGAAAACTGGGCCTGAATTGACTGACGTCAAACTCTTGTTTTCTAGAAAAAGCTCAGAGTTCTGCAGCTGCTGAGAATCCTGGGAACCTGGGTCAGAGAGGTCAGAGAGGCAGGACTCCGGACCCCCACAGGGTAAGAACCAAACAAGGCACCAGGTCAGCTTCTTCTAACCATAGAGCTTGTTGTAATAGACTCTGACTGGATTCATCTGATCAACACAAGCATTTCCATGAAAGAGTTTTCGCATTAGTCAGAAATAGTAGTTAGTTCTGACATTTCAGAGACTCAAGAACATGATCAATTTCATGTTCAGTGCAGATTGTCCTGAAGGTTCATGACTTTTATGAGGGGTTTTCTTTCTTCTAATCTTTATTTGGTGATAGACATTGGCAACAGACTCAGGAAGTCAATGTTCATCTTCATATTCTTTAAAGAAATGTTTTGTTCTCAAAGAGAAGAAGTTCAAGAGCTGCAAACGGGTCGATAACCCTTTAAAGCCAAACGTATCATATTTGATACATGAGTCCATCAATCCTCCACAAGAGCAATGGAACGGAAATACATTTTTCTTGGTTTTTTTTGGGTCTTAGAATATTTTTGTTTGCTCAGAAAAAAAGATTTCTCTGAGCTGTGTGACCTGATGTATCAAACATGATACAAATTAAAATTCATATGTAAAAAACTTTTTTTTTTGCTTGTTTGTTCAGAGGGACCTATAAAAGCTCCAAATTCAAAGAATTAAAATTCTCTGCCAATGTTCTAATTGTTCAGGCTTTACAGGCTTCAACTGAAGTAAAAGAAAGACTTAAAGGCCAAAGTTCTCTTTAAGTTGTAATGAGATACCAGATATGTTCTTTTGTGTTGACTGAAATAAAAAAGTGTTTGTTTGTTTGGCAGAATCCAGGTCAAAGATCAAATCATCCACATGCAGCCAGAATGGCTGCAGGGAATCAAAGGTGAGTGAACAGACTGCAACGGCTCACCTGTCTGTCTTCATGTTGAAGCTGAACACCTGAAACCTGTCGCACAGAAAGTCATGTGACTCTGAAAGAGGTTTTTCACTCATCCGAGATCTTTTTCAACTCTGAACCCAGATGAGCAGTGAAACATCTTTAAAGTCCAGTATGGAGCAGAATCCTGTGATGACCTGGATGACTGAGATTCTTCCAGGTCAGGATGGAAAGCAGCTACTGCTGCACACTAGTCTGCCAACAGACAGAATAAACCAGCATCTGCCCTGAAAGCTGTTGTACACTGTAACCATGGCAACAGTGGAGAGGAAGGTCTGTGTGGGACCACATTCATCTGAAGCTGAACTTTATGATAACGAAGCAGCTTCAGCAGAGAAGGACTTCTGAAGCAGTCAGGAGGAGTGTCCTGGTGACTCTGGAGTCCACTGAGGAAAGAACGGGGGAACATCCCTCACCACACTCCATGGTCCAGGAAGAGTCCCGGAACTGAAACAAGCCACTTCCAAATGACTATGTTTGAGGTTCAACAGAGGAGAACTGTTCATAGAAACACTGTCCAGATGTGTCTGCTCGGAGGTGCATTCAGGGTCAAAGTCTCTCAGATGCAAAGAAACAGCTGACATCTGTCTGATGTAAAGTTGATTATAAATGAAATGACGACATATTGGAGCATTTTAAGTACAGCCCTTTCCCATAAAGAATGTCACCACGACTGAAAATAAAAACGTTTGGAAGAAAACATCTCCATGCTACAAAGAGCTACACGCAGCTTAACGTCATCAGGTGGTCTTTACCTGTCTGCATTTAAGCTGTGGGGTCATCGGGTGGTCTTTACTCGTCTGTATTTAAGCTGTGGGGTTATCAGGTGGTCTTTACTCGTCTGCATTTAAGCTGTGGGGTCATCGGGTGGTCTTTACTCGTCTGTATTTAAGCTGTGGGGTCATCAGGTGGTCTTTACCTGTCTGCATTTAAGCTGTGGGGTCATCGGGTGGTCTTTACTCGTCTGTATTTAAGCTGTGGGGTCATCAGGTGGTCTTTACTCGTCTGTATTTAAGATGTGGGGTCATCAGGTGGTCTTTACTCGTCTGCATTTAAGCTGTGGGGTTATCAGGTGGTCTTTACTCGTCTGCATTTAAGCTGTGGGGTCATCAGGTGGTCTTTACCTGTCTGTATTTAAGCTGTGGGGTCATCAGGTGGTCTTTACCTGTCTGTATTTAAGCTGTGGGGTCATCAGGTGGTCTTTACTCGTCTGCATTTAAGCTGTGGGGTCATCAGGTGGTCTTTACTCGTCTGTATTTAAGCTGTGGGGTCATCAGGTGGTCTTTACTCGTCTGCATTTAAGCTGTGGGGTCATCAGGTGGTCTTTACTCGTCTGCATTTAAGCTGTGGGGTCATCAGGTGGTCTTTACTCGTCTGCATTAAGGTTTCATCTGCACAGAGTTAAGTGTTTCTCTGTGTGGTGGAACAGCTGTATGAACTTTGTGCTTCTGATTCCAGGCACAGTGCTCAGCAGCTGATCAGCCATTATCATCAGTACCATATGCAGTTAGATGCTTTTCAGAGGAGGAAGAAGGATGGCTCGCCTGCACCTCCTCCTGCTCCAGCTCCTCCTCAGGGGACAGTAATGGATGAGCTGCTGCAGCATGAAGATCAACCTGCTCTTCCAGCAGAGCCATACCAACTGTGAGCTCCAAATGTTTCTCTGTTTTTAAAAAAGATCAACCAATCATTGATCCAGTCCGGATTTGGCTCTGGAAGCAGAGCAGTGGTCCTGAAGCTTTTTTCCTTTAAAGCTTTTCTGTACTTCTCTGATCTTTTTGGTTCACCAGTGTGGCTGCTGCTCGTGAGGAATACCTCCAGAGGAGGCAGGAGGCCAACCTGTACAAGCTGAGAACAGAGAAACAGCTGGTGAGGAGACGGTGATGCACAGCAGTGGCTTTCTTTCCGTTCAAGTCCTCCGTTCTGCTTAACCTCTACAGTGATTTCTATTCTGTGTTTTTATGCAATAAGAGCTGGGATGTGTTCTGTTATACGTTTTATTATTTACAGATGTTTTTGCACACATGATACCAGCTCAGTGCACTGCAAAAACAGCCCCTGTCAAAAATGTTGGTATTAAGATTTGTTTTCTTGCCAGACAAAAAATAAGACATTTTTTTTCCCGAAACAGGAGTATTTTTACTTTCTGAAGATTCTGTTTTTGCAGTGTGAGACTTTTAACCCAGCTCAGCTCTGGATCTAAACCAGAGCGCTGAGTCCATGGATCTATTAACTTTAGCATGTGTGCGTTCCACTGTTACACGAGGAGATCCTTTCTCATGAGAGAAGGCGACTGAAAGCAAAACGGACATTGACCTCTTGTTCCCCGACCTTCAGGGTCTGCGTCCGTGCACAGCTGAGCACAACAGGAAGCCTGGAGGTCAGGAGGAGGTGGGAGGAGCCAAACAGCAGCACAGGCTTCAGGACAGAAGACAGGAAGGACAGCAGGTGGACAGACAGAGAATGACACAAGAACTGCTGATGAAAAGCTAGTCAGGAGTGAAGCAGGTGTGTGTGTGTGTGTGTGCAGGAATACCTGCGTCAGCTGGAACGCATCAGGCAGGACTATCACCGAGAGATGAGACTGATGAGGCAGAGACCTGCAGCACAGGTACACACTCACCAAACCCCCAACAACACCAAACACTTCTGCTTTGGAAAACTGCTGGAACAAGATCTGACTTCTACTGGAAAAGATGAACCCAAACAAAAATGAATGATGGGATTTTTCATTTTATGAAGAAAATGATTTAACACTAGCTTTAGGTGCTTCCTTATAATGTATTAATCAGATAATGTGCCTGATCATAATCCAAACACCTATGAAATGTTTATGCATCCATTTCTGTGAGTAATAGTAGGTAGTGTGGAAAATAACAAATTCTAGTTGTACTGTGCTCCATCCATGAGCAGATTAACAAATGAAAAACTAGCATTTTAGTAAATAAATGACGACAAAAAGTGTCTTTACTCAATCAAAAATGCTTAAAGAGTTCTGAAGTAACATTGGAATATAAACAGAATCAAATTAAAAAGCAAAACGTTTGACATGCGCGACTAATGGGATTTTATTATAATGAATGAATGAATGGGTTAAAGGGCAGAGTAACGAGCTTGAGAGCAGAGTCCATTTGATGCAAAGGTTAGAAATCAGCGTTTTACATGTGGAGAAAAATCAGAGGCTTTTATTTAGGAAAGAGAAATGTAAACAGGAATGTGAAGGAAGACGCAGCTTTTATTTGTTTAGTCACGTAAATCTGGGTATCATCAGCAAAGTATTAGAATGAAGTTCACTCATTTACTGAGTATTTATTACATCAAACCAGAGAAGTCCCTCTTTTTCTAAACAAAGGCTGAAGCACAGACATCCTGCACCAGGACACCTGACTTTACTAACTTATTGTGTTGTTGTGGGTCCAGATTAGTGACAGCTTTCTGCTGAAGCTTCAACCGTGTCCCAGACAGCAGCTGGATCACTGGTTCAGCCTCTTCTCCTGTTTGTTTCACAGCTCAAACATGGAACCTTTGTGGTGGAGAAACCCGGAGACCCAGAAGCTCCTGCAGCTCCGGTAAACTCAGACGGATCCAGATGTGTTCTCATTGAAATCAGGTCACACCACCTTCATCCTGGTACATCCGTCTGGTCGTGAGCTCAGATCAGAGCGGAGCTCCTACGTCTGAGAAGTCCAGCCATGAAAATAAAAGAAACAATAATGCACAGTTCTGAAGAAACCTTTTTACAAACCACTGCAATAACACAAGTGCCCCCCACTAATGAGTCAAAACAAAGAGAAGTCCCCCCCCCCATATGCAGACATATGTCCAACTCTATTCTTCAAACATTCATGGCTTGGTTTTTCTTCAGCTGCTCCATATTTCAATTTTTGAAAGAAAAGGCCGGAGTGAGAGGTGCTAAAACCTCTGATCTACTCTGTTCCCTGAGGAACCTCAATAGCGCCCCCTCCTGGATGGCTGTGTGGGGGTTTAGGTGTCTGTGGTAAGGGCAGGAACTGCTGGAGGGCTCACAGTCGTCACTCTTTCTGTAATAAATCTCCACCTAATGCTTGAAAAGCGGCTCAAACAGTTGAGAACCACCCTCACAGGTGTGTAGCGTCCAGCCTGGAGGCAGCTGAAAGGGAGGGGTTTGCTGCTCTTTGTCTTTACTCTGGAGCAGGGGGGGTTCTTTCAAACTGTTTTTCTATCTGACTCTGAAGGACGTTGAAACAGCTCTGCAGCAGATCAGAGAGGACAACAGCGAGCAGAGAAAACACAAGCTCAAGGTGAGGACGGAGGAGAAAGTTCTGATCCTTCAGTACTTCTAGATCCATAACTTCATTACTCTGTGAAGCCTCAGCGTCTCTCATTCAGCATATTTAGAGTGCAGCAAACTCCCACTATCATGACAGGCTCTAATGTGACAAACTTGCAGAAAGCTTCTCATTTGGCCTTTCTCCAGAGAGGAATCACGTTTGAAGTTTGCTTCAATGATGACGAGGAGAAAGGAGACCAGGCTGAAGAAGAGACAGGACATAAAGATGAGGTGATGGACGACACTCGGAGGAGGATGGAAATCTGCTCCTTCTTGTTTCTTCATTTACTCTTTGAACCAAACTCTGAGCTTCCAGGAAGGGCAGATGAACCTAGAGGAGTGGTTCAGGGTGAGAAGAGGGTGGAGCATGAGGTGTCCTCAGACTGCGCTGGACGCCCTCGCCAACATGGACGTAAACTCAGTGTTCCACACAGCAGCTGAAGCTGAAAAAGGTGCTTAAGACTTCTGCATGTGTGCCTACGTCTGTGTTCCTCACTGACCTAAAGAGTTTACCTTCAGCTCTCACAGACCACGCAGGCTTCACCGCCTCATCACGCTCAGAGGAAGGGGCTGCAGGTCGCAAGCAGTGGGAGGACTGCCCCCCAAAATCTCTGCTGGATGCTCTGGCTCAAGCGGAGCTCACATCATCCACTCTGGACTCACTGAGTGCAGGTCAGAACCTGATCAGAACCTGCAGACCTGTACCAGCTGTGTCTGTACCTCAGGTTTTGGTGTTTTTAGCATGTTCTTGTAGCATTTTTCTCATGATGAAGGACAAATACATATGTGATAAATATGTGAATCAGGAGCAGACAAAAGATGCCGTTTAAAAAGACTGTGACGTAGAAAATAAAATGGGCGGGTCCCAAGCTCCCTGATCCAAGCTCTCAGCAACAGGGAGAGGAAAGGGGGCGGGGTTGATCCGTACCTACAACCCCGCCCACAACTCAGAGGTGAACCTCTGAGGAACTCCTGCTTCTATGCAGAAAACATATGTCCTAGAAAACTATGTCCTAGAAAACAGCACAGGTTTTTAGAGATGGGATTACAACAACATAAACATAAATAAAGACCAGAGTGGGTGGAACTTTAAAGGACTGACATGAAAAAAACGAAACACTGGCGTGTTTTTTCCACTCAGACCTGGAGTCAGAAGACATCACTAAAGAGGAGAAAGAAGGAAAAAAGGAGGAAGAGGAGGAAGACTCTGATGTAGAGATGGATGCAGAGCGTTTGGAGCCGCGGTCTGATGATGACGACACGTGAGTTAACACTTGTGTTCTCTTAGCTGTTCAGGGGTCACTGACATGCTGATAACCCAACCCTCACATCAGAACTGTTTCCTGAATGTTCTGTCTGGAATAAAACTCCAAACCAAGATAAACCGAACGGAAAACCTAACGTTCCTCCAGGAGTCTCAGGGAACTGCTGAGGAGAGCGCAGGGGGAATGCTGACTCATGGATTTTAGCCACATTTATATACATTTTAGATCAAAAACAAACATATTTTCTTTACAGTTGATGGAAAAGTTCTGCAGAACTTTAGCATGAGCAACGAAATCCTGTCATCTTTACAGCTTATAGTCATTTCAAGTGACTGACCTGATATGACCAGAAAATCAGACACACATGCTGTTCAGGTTGGCCGCCTGTCTCGGGTCTGCTGTTCCTGTTCCTGCCTGGCTCATGTGGGATGAAGAGGACTGCAGGACCCCAGAAGAGGACTGCTGGACGCTGTTGTAAAGTGTCCTCTGCAGAGAAGCTGGTCTGTGGTGTTAGTCGGGTGGATTCCTGCAGAACGTGTCGTCTCTTCCTCAGAAGTTTATAAAACGTTTAGATCTATTCCCCTGAAACCCAATGTTTTACAAAAAACAAAGAACTGAAGAAAAGACGTACACTTCGAGCTTATGGATGACAGCAGTTGACTTTAGTGGTTTTCAACAGGAACTTTGAGGAGTCCGAGGACGAGCTGAAGGAGGAGGTGGCAGACTCCATGAGGAACCTGTTTGTCATGGAGGACTCCAGCTCAGATGAAGAGACTGGAGGAGGGGGCGGGGAGGAGGAGTGTGGAGGAGCTGAGCGCCCTGCAGATCAGCAGCTCCTTCCAGGTGATGGAGGAACTGAGGAGCAGCAGTCCAGTGAGCGCGCAGGCCAGAGAAGCTGCTCCACATGAACAGCAGCATCAGGTCTGCTGAGCAGGAACGAACAGAACGACTCAACGTTTCTGAGATCTCCATGTTGTTTTCACATCATTCATGGTCTGAGGTTAGAAAAAAGCAAAGGAATTCAGAGCAGAAAAGCAGCAGAAACCTCTGGAAGTCCATCACTGTTTATGGGCAAGACGTTTGTTTCACCAAACTGCCAGAAAAACACAAAAGTTCCACGTGTTCCTTTGCAGATCAGCAGAAAGATCCTGATGGATTTGAGCTGCAGCTTTACGTTTGTTATGGTTTAGGTTGCTGTGATCAGGTCATGTAGAAACTCAGACTTTTCTTTTAGCAAATTTAACGTTGAGTATTTATAGTTTCACATCCTATTGGTGGAAAGTCCAATCTATGGATTTAAGCTGGTCACAGACGTTTGTCCTCTGATGGTGAAGAAGCAAACGTTTGATGTTCGTCCTGCAGACTCAGGCAGAGACAGATTCCTGCACTGAAAGCTCTGACATGACCTCCTACCTGATCTCTTTCATATGGACTCTTGTTTGCTGTAGCTTTTCTGATCTACAACACTCTTTGTTATTTAAATGTTTGTTTTCTTTACAAAAATGGAGGAAAACTCCACAAGAGAAGCCGCTGGGGAGCTTCTCTCCACAGGGGTTTTTGCTTTAGGTGTGAGGGATTGTTTTGGTTAAAGACACACTCATGTTTTAGCATTTTTCTCACGATGGAGGACGATTATAAAGAATTTAAGATTAAAACTGCATTTCTGAGTATTTCTTTATTCAAATCACGATGAATCAGGAGCAGACAAAAAAAACAACGTTGGAATAAGTTAGTATTTGTGACTGTGACTGGTAGACAAATAGATGAACGTCTTTGTTTTTCTTGTCTGAGCTGAAAATCTGGATCCGAACTGTTCAGGTGAATAGCTCCGATATCATTCACCATTTCTGTTGCACTGCTAATGTTAGCTTGGGGCCGTGAGGAGCTGTAAGCTAGCTGGAGAGAGTGTGAACAGATGGATGATGGGAAGTGGGGTAGGGGTTGTTCCGCTCCGCATGTTTTACCTCAGTATGGGTTGAGTTCTGGGTTTTAAAGCTTTTTTAGCTCCTTTTTAACTGTCACCTCCTAAACTGTCGGCTGAAAGATGAATGTTCTGCAGGGTTTGTAAGTAACACAAAAAAGGGTCGTCGGTAACCGTTGTCAGGCTGCAGGCAGACTGTTAAATCCTCTGTGAGATGCAGTAAATGTAAATTTAGAGCTGGAACTGACATCTGCAGAATAAATGGGTTCCTGCATTTGTTTATTCTGGATCATTTCACTCCTTATGTTTTGCACTGACTGATGTCAACAATAAAATGTTGAATAAAAAGTATGATGTTAGAGCTCAGTAAAAAGAATGACATGGTAGGACTGCATTCACTGGATTCCTGTGCCGACTGAACAAACACTCTCTCCTTTGGTTCACATGACACATCCTGACTGACGTGACCATGCTGATTATTTCCTGTATAAATTAAAGCCCCGCCTCCTGTTCCCATATTTGAAACTAATTAGATGTAGTTCCACTTAGAGGTGGTTTTAAAAAAACATCTTTCCATGATTCCTGTTAAAAACTCAAACTTTTGTTTTGTTTTTGTGTTCATGAAGATAACGTTTTGTGTGTGTGTGTGTGTGTGTGTGTGGGGGGGTAATCAGCTGTTTTTTCTCTGAACTTTAACTGCATCATCAGGGGTATGACTGCAGGTAGTTGGGTGACCTCAGTTTTGGCCTGCTCTTGAGGTGAATATGCTGGACTGGTCTGGGAGGCGGTCAGCAGAGTCTTCATGTCTGTGCCGGTGTGAACGGCTCTCAGCGTCAGAATCCATTTACTCCATTTATTTATTTATTGCAATCATTCCCAAGTATGATTTCCATTTCCTGATGATACAAACCCAAACGCAACACTTAAATAAACTTAAATAGTAGTGATGCCTCTTTAAAATCTAGGTTTCTAATATTTCTGGTATTATTTCATGCTTGGCCCTTATAACAAACAAGAACATTTGGAAGTGAACAGAACTTCAAACAGGAATCTGTAAAGGTGCTCTGAACCAAACACTGGATTAAGTGTAAAAAGCAGAAAAAGCTTTCTGGACTCAAACAAACAAAAAAAGACATTTCAAACTTCTTCACATCCACTCAATAATTCCAATCTGTTTTTGGACGGCCTTCTTACACGTTCAACATGTGACCTTGTGCAGATCCTTGGTGTAAACACGTAAACAAAAGCTCCTAGAACGCTAACAGTCAATCATTCAATCCAGTCGTGACAGTTTAAGACACACAAAGGAGAAAGCTGGAATGTTTGGTTTCTCACTTTCAAAACAGCAGGTTATTGTGACTGCTTTACTCTACGTTAGCCAATCATTTTAATGAAATCCATCCTGGCTCTTGTGAAATTCCATAGTGCTGTGCTGGGGTTGGTGTCCGGACAGTTTGTGAAGCCTTTTCCCATCATTCAAAGGGGTTTCTGTTTGACCTCTCCACTTTGTGCCCTGCAGTTTTCTGGTACTCTGTTATCAGGCAGACATGAAAATACAGCAGAAGGAGGACGTGTGGACATGTGGAAACGTTCTGGTCCATGGCGGACGTGGCGCCTCCTCCGCTCCTCCTCAAAGCGTCAGCTGACCCATCAGAGACTCCATGGCAGAGAGGAAACACGCTTCGAATTCCTGGTCAGAGAATCGACTCACAGATTCGCGGGCGGTGCGTCTTATCTCCAGTCTAGCGGCTGGCGACAGTGCCAGGATGGTTTCCATGGCAGCGGCGTAGCTGTCCTCGCTGTCTGCCAGGAAGCCGGTCTGCCTGTCATTGTACGGGACCACAATGTCCAGCTTTGGACCTCCTGACTTATGAGCGAGGACGATGGTGCCTGCAGCCATGCACTCCACTACGCCTGAGGAGAAGAAGAGAACAGAGGATGAGTCTGAGAAAGCATGCAGCCTACAGGCGTAGATCAGGCTCCTGTCAGGGTCATTCACGTTCAGTGCAGGACAAAGACGCATGTTTGTACATTCATTAGGATCTGTTCCTCTAACAGGAAAAGCTCCATCAAAGGGCGTGGCTGTACCTATGCCAAAGTGCTCGTTCCACATGGTGTGCAGGCCGATGGTGGCGCTCACCAGCTCCCTCTTCAGCTGTTCAAAGGGAACGTTCAGTTTGAATTTGACGCGGTCAGTCACGCCCAGCTCCTGACAGAGACTGCGGAGCGTCACAACCCGCTCCTCGTCTTCCTGGTTCCTGCAGCCCCCCACCAGCACCAGCTGCAGCGACTCTCGCGCCGCAGGCTCCTCCCCCTTCCTGTCGAGCAGCTTCTGAAAAGCTTTGATCTGCAGCTGGTGGTCCTTTTCTGGTCTAAACTGCCCCACTGACACAATGGTGTGGCACTTTATGTCTTCTCCTCTTCCTCCCTCTTCCCCTCCATTCCCCAGTTCTTGACCAAGCTCCTCCCATCCCTCCACATCCTCCTCATCCTCCCCTTCCAGAGGGACGTCCAGGAAGGCTCTGACATCGCAGGGCGGGTAGACAATGCTGGTGCGGCTTGGAGATCTCCAGAGAGCCAGGATGTGTCCGAGCGTCCAGGTGGAGTTCACCATAATGACGTCGCTGCAGGAGCCGGCCAGGCCGTACAGCAGGGCAAAGCAGCAGTAGTACGCCACCTTGACGGTGCTCAGCAGAGGGTTTCTGGAGATGAAATCAGCGTTGTTGAATCTGGAATGAGAAGAAATATTCAAGTAGCTACAGTGAGGAACACTCACAACACAACACACAGATTTTTCTGTCCGGTGGTGTGGCTGCAGTCCTACCTGGGGTTCCTCTCTCTGACCACAGACAGCATGTCAGTGCTGACAGTGGGGTAGTGAACGTAGCTCGCTACCTTGCACCCTCCCAGATAGCGAAAGATTGGCAGCGTGAAGGCATAACCCATTGAGTCCACATAGAGATCAGGAACAAAGGCTGTGAGGGCTTCCCATCCTAAAACACACACATTATTGTTAATGTGCATTTACACCGAACGCAATTCACACGGTCAATATATGTGGCATGCCCGTCCTTCGTCGCGCGGAGAATTCGCTGCTCGCCGCTCAGCCAAAAATTTGTTCCCTAAGCTCGCCGCCTTGGCCGTGTGTGGGAGGAGTTAGCAGCTAATGTTTATAGCCTGATTGCTACATACAGCTAGCAGCTAATGTTTGTAGCCTGATTGCTACATAAAGCTAGCAGCTAATGTTTGTAGCCTGATTGCTACATAAAGCTAGCAGCTAATGTTTGTAGCCTGATTGCTACATAAAGCTAGCAGCTAATGTTTGTAGCCTGATTGCTACATAAAGCTAGCAGCTAATGTTTGTAGCCTGATTGCTACATAAAGCTAGCAGCTAATGTTTGTAGCCTGATTGCTACATAAAGCTAGCAGCTAATTCTTGTAGCCTGATTGCTACATAAAGCTAGCAGCTAATGTTTGTAGCCTGATTGCTACATTGAACTAGCAGCTAATGTTTGTAGCCTGATTGCTACATAAAGCTAGCAGCTAATGTTTGTAGCCTGATTGCTACATAAAGCTAGCAGCTAATGTTTGTAGCCTGATTGCTACATTGAACTAGCAGCTAATGTTTGTAGCCTGATTGCTACATAAAGCTAGCAGCTAATGTTTGTAGCCTGATTGCTACATAAAGCTAGCAGCTAATGTTTGTAGCCTGATTGCTACATAAAGCTAGCAGCTAATGTTTGTAGCCTGATTGCTACATAAAGCTAGCAGCTAATTCTTGTAGCCTGATTGCTACATAAAGCTAGCAGCTAATGTTTGTAGCCTGATTGCTACATTGAACTAGCAGCTAATGTTTGTAGCCTGATTGCTACATAAAGCTAGCAGCTAATGTTTGTAGCCTGATTGCTACATAAAGCTAGCAGCTAATGTTTGTAGCCTGACTGCTACATAAAGCTAGCAGCTAATGTTTGTAGCCTGACTGCTACATAAAGCTAGCAGCTAATGTTTGTAGCCTGATTGCTACATAAAGCTAGCAGCTAATGTTTGTAGCCTGATTGCTACATAAAGCTAGCAGCTAATGTTTGTAGCCTGATTGTTACGTAAAGCTAGCAGCTAATGTTTGTAGCCTGATTGCTCCATGGAGCTGCGTCTGTTTATCTCATTTACAATGCATGTTAGTCCCAGATGATGTTTAGAGATCAGGTTTTTTTATTTTGAAGAGTTCTACAAAAACACATCTCCATGTTTGGGTTCATAAGAACATTTAGTCTCCCTTTAGCTCCAGTGAGTTTCTCTTCTGCTGCTGTGTCTGATTGACTGCCACTTCTGTGGTGTTTCCGTGTCTCTCTGACAGAGTGCCGCATTAACATGAGAGGGCAAAAATAAAAGCAAGAATCAAATGAGGGGACCTTTTTTTTTAATTGCTGTCTCAATAAAAATAAGAAAACATCATAAAGTTCAGGAGGCCTGAGCAGACTGCTTTCCCATCCAGCAGCGGCTCTCTTTCTGGCCGCGAGCTCCTCTCCTGGGAGCCGGCATTATGAGCGTGTCTACTACAGTTCCATAGGTCCTGCGACAGACTCTCTAGAGCAGGGGTGTCAAACTCATTGTGGTTTAGGGGCCACATTCAACCCGTCTGATCTCAAGTGGGTCGGACCAGTAACACGACCTGATTTAAACTCTATTGTGATGCTGTCAACACTTCTACTAAATATACACAGTTGTGTAATATGATGTTGGTGCTTTCATCAATAAATGACTGGATTCTGTCCTTCATTTGGCTGCCCAAGTGTCCTGAGAAATCATGTATCTGCAGTCATAATCCTTGACACACTTCTGTTGGTCAAAGGTTAAAGGTCAGCTTTTTGGGGCACATGACTTCTACAGCCTTCAGTATGCATTTTTTTTTCACCACCTGCAAATGGTTTGGATGCTTGCACCAACTTTTTTGCAATAAGGTAGCAAGATTTCACTGCTCCATCACTGACGTCACGGCTGCAGTGAATGCTGACTGCATTAGGTTTTTGTTTTGTTTTTTCTTCTTTCAGTCAACCTAATACTTGGTTAACCTTCTCTTTTCTTAACTGCCCCTACAAATGGTAAACTTTTCTTTATGGTGAGTCTCATGGTGGCCCTGAATATTATATTCTTTGAGCACTGTGACCTGTTCATTATCAAGCACGCAGGTTTTGCATTCAGCTCCATAAATTAATAAAACTGTCAATTTTTCCTGGAAAGTTCAGCGCTCCACGTCAGCCTTTTTTCTTTTTGATAACGACACTTTGGTAATTGTGGTGTCACACCTGATCATTTTTATAGTAACATAACACCATGCAGCTTGGTAAATGAAACTGCATCTTACCCAACCGCTTGCAAAGATCTGCTGTTTATTTCTGGATCTCTTGTCCTGATAGTCTTGCTTTCCTTTGCTCCCCCTAGTGGCGGAATTGCGCGTTTCAGTCATTTCTTTAAAGAACCAGAACTCGCCACAAGAATGAGCTTGACTTTTTCTTTTTTCAGACTTTTTTAAACTCTGTTCAGTTGCAGCAGCAGCTCAATGTGCTCTATGCACGACTTACTTCTGCGTTTGGCCCTTGACCACTGAATAATTTCCAGTGATGTTGTTTACATGGAAATAGCAAAGTATTTGGAGTTAACAAGATGTCTTCTGGAGCTACCCAGAGTCACTACAAACGATGTTAAGTCGTTGTTCATCTTTCTAGCAAAACACCCCAAAATAAAAGGCAAAAAGAATTACATTTCTTTGTGTCGTCCTGCATAGCAAACTTTGAAGGTAGTTTGCTAAGGCTGATGTTATTCACTTGTATTTACTTACGATCAGCTCAAAAACTGATGGAAATTCATGGAAAAAGTTTGGCGACCGTTGTTTAATGACAATGAAACTGATCTCTGTGTCTTTTTGAGCCGCTCTTACCGAGGAACATGGAGCCGGCACTCTGTCCCAGAAGTGTAAAGTGAGGATATGAACTGGCCTCCACCACAGAGCGATGACGCAGAAAGACGAAGGTGACTGGCCGAGGCAGGGTGATGTTGAAACGCTGTTGAGCTCCCTCCAGGATCTGCTCACCCGTCACTCCCTGGTCACCCGTGTACACCACAAAGTAGATGCCGGGATATCTGGAGGCACAGAACGAGTAAGCATTGCAAAGGGTGTCACTGCGCCTTTGAAGAACTTAGCTTTGGCGTTGAAAAATTACAGTGTTAGTAGTGGATTCTGGGATAGGTCCGTACTTTGATTTCGATTTACATTAAGGTACAGTGGACTTCCAAGATATGTGTGAACCAACAGCAGCTTTCTTACGACTTTGGATTTTTGATTTCACAGCTTTGTGAAAGGTACAAGGTAAAACCACCCACTGATCATTGAGGAAACTTCATGAAATGCTGCTGCAGACCCCAGTGACAGGGGTGACGTTTAAAACATGCAAGAACAGAAATCGAAAGATACTCTAAATATGAATTTTACTGAATCACCTGAATAATGTTTTGTGACAAATGTACGGTGTTAATCATGTGTTCAAAGCAATCCACCAATACAAACTCCACCCCTAACGAAATGTTTCTGGTGTTTGTGAGTACAGATCATAAATAACATGAGAAAATGTTAAAGACGTGTTTAGTTTCAGTGAGGATCACCAGGACGGGGTTTATGACGTTGGTTCAGGATGTGTTACCTGTTCATGAGGGCTCTCAGCGAGCACCACAGCACCCGCTCCCCGCCGCCGCCCGCGTTGCAGTACGGGTGGAAGAAGGCCACGCTGGGTCCGCCGTCCCGGGCCCACCGAGCCTTGCGGCGACGCTGCAGCCACAGCCGGAGCCCCAGCAGGATCAGAAGCAGGAGCAGGGTCAGGAGTAGGCTGAGGAAGGCACAGGGCGCCACCAGAGACCACATCAGCCTGCAGCGGAGGACAGAAGTCAAATGACGAGCAGAAGCCGCGGGGACGTTTGAAACGAACCCATCTAGAAAAACATCAACCCGTTAGCTTCACTTTAGCTGCGAAGCTAAAGCTAACACTCTTTTCCCGCCTCAACAACACCTGTGATTTCTGTCACGCAGTTAAACGTGAGTTTTTGACAAGAACTGTTGAAAAATATTCACCTCATTAAATCACAGAAACACAGCGAAAAGTGATGATGATGTTCGTGTCCTGCCATTTTGACAACACAGCGTCACTTCCTGTCAGCTGACCAAGAAGACGCTCTTGATTGGGTAAGCGTTTGTTTACGAACACGTCATCTGAACGTGACCCCGCTGGTGGAGAATTTTTGATTGTTTTTGAAGTTTTTTTTTTTTA
This sequence comes from Oryzias woworae, assembly GCA_016861445.1. Lineage (NCBI taxonomy): Eukaryota > Metazoa > Chordata > Actinopteri > Beloniformes > Adrianichthyidae > Oryzias > Oryzias woworae. Next base: position 3,185,904 of record BOLG01000197.1, read on the forward strand.
AAACAGAGAAATAATCACGTTTACAACACTTGTGGCAAATGTATACTTTAAAAAAAAAACATTTATAGTCAGAACAGATATGGAGACATGCAGACGATAATGATAAAAAGTAGCTTAAAGTATTCAAAAGTGAACGCCTAAAATAAAACTAGATATAGAACATGACCTTCCATAATGCAAATGTGAATGATGTCAGCTGAATGCAACCGCTGAAGATGCTCGAGCTGGGAGCTGAAAACACTGAAACTGATAGCTGATAACTGAAAACGCTCAGCCCATAACCCTCAGAAACTCTGATTATAAGCTTTTTACAGACATTTTCACGGCTTGACTACAGGCAGGACTCTCAGATATAATATCTGAAACTCAATCTGGGTTAATGAAAGGAAGATCAATACATAGTTAGCATAAGATTAGTGATGGATATTGAACACAGAGCAAATTAAGGACAATGGGTTTATCCTTTTCCTAGATTTTTATAAAGCTTTTCATTCTGTAGCGCGCCATTTCATATTATCTGCACTTCAAAATTTAAATTTTGGCCAACAATTCAGGAATTTCATTTCAGGTCTGTATAAAAAGATTATCTGTTGTGTGATGTTATCCAGTGGTTCCACACCAACTTTTGACAATTTGACTAACGTGGGCATTCCCCGAGCATGTCCCATCTCGCCGCTTTTATTTATAATTGCCACAGAAATGTTAGCCATCTTCTTAAAAAACTGCAATTCTATAAAAAAATGAAATGTGTTTGACACAGAGATTATTATTCTCCAGCTGACTGAGGACACAACCAATTTCTTAAATTGCTGTGACGATTGAAGAAGTTAAAAAAATTCTCCAGTGCGTCAGGGTTCAGACTAAACTTAAATAAATGTGAATTGTTTTCTTATTATGATATTACTTTAAGAGAAATTTATAACATCCCCATAAAATCTGAAATAAATTATTTAGGAATCCGGCTTTCTAATAATCAAAATCAAGCCCAGGTTTCAAATATAGGATAAAAACAGAATGTTAAACTAACTTTTACTCCTGGTTACAGAGACATTTATCAATCTTTGGATGAATTTACTTAACTAAAATGGAATGTCTATCAAGATGCATTTATCCTTATTCCACTGCTATTCATAATAAGTTAATACAAACAATTAATCAAATAAACTTTAATTTCATTTGGAGGAATAAATCGCATCATATGAATCGTACTCTGTGGAATAATAGATATATATTACATAGAAACAATTCACTTTTTCTTAGTGAATGGTATGAAAAGAACATTTGATCTGTTCTTCATATGTTGGATGTTGGGGTAATTTTCTCAGTTGTAAGCAGTTTTGTCAGAAATATAATTTTATCCCAAGGAAATCAGTCTTTACAAAAGTAATCAAAGCTATCCCAATCGAATGTATTCATTTAATAAAAGGTACACTATTATACCAACCTATGACACCACTATTATCATCATTAGTAATACCAAGAATACCAATATTAGATAAAAATGTAGTAATCAATTATTAAGAATGACCTTAAAGTGCAATATTTATGCTGGAAAACTTAAGAAAAGTAAAATTTTACATACATTTGATCAAGATAAACTAAATAAGTTGAGAACTTTATATCTAAAATTCTCAATTTTTCCTAAAGTTAAAGAAACTCATTTAAAATGTCTAATTTTTAATTAAACAACTACAACACAACAAAACATGGCTTGACATAACGAAACTGTTTTTTTTTCTTTTAGTTATAACAAACAAACAGAGAGGGAAAGCATTATGAAGTATATAATTCACACTATAAACAATAGTTTACAGCTGCAGGCGGCAACCGGGGTGGTTTTGATTCTAAATTTGCAGACAAAAATTGCTTTGATTGAGGTAGACACAATGTGGGTGGGTTTGGGGTCGTTTCTGCGTTTTTTGTTCTTTATTGACAAAGATTTAACCAAGTAAGCGGAGTAAGGTGAGGCAGGTGAACCAGTGTATCATCTGTCATCATCCTCCTCATCACGTGAAAATGATAAAGAAAATGTGTGTCTACTAATCTGTTCCATAAATCCAATTGATATTCATGACTTCCCTTACAAAAGAAAAACATATTGCATTACTGGAAAATAAATCATATATGTTGAGAAATATATTTCAGTAAATCAGCAACTTACTTACATATTTTAAAATAAATTGCAATACACGAATAGACAACCTTAAATAAACCTTATATAAATCTTTTTATTGATTTATATATATTTAAAAACCCATTGGTGTGGAATCAACATAAATGCTTGAATCTTTGTTGCAAATTGTTTGTTGTTTGAGGCAGGAACATCAAATCCATTTTTGCAGGCACTTTTCATATTATAAAAAGATGGATGAACCACATACGAACTTATATTATGTTTGTTTGTTCCATCATCCATCCATCCATCCATCTTCTTCCGCTCATCCAGGACCGTGTCGTGGGGGCAGCAGTCTGACTAAAGATGCCCAGACTTCCCTCTCCCAGGCTACTTCCTCCATCTTCTCTGGGGAGACCCTGACTGAGAGATGCAGTCTGTCCAGCGTGTCCTGGGTCTTCTCCGGGGCCTCCACCCAGTGGGACATGCTCAGAACACCTCGAGGTGTCCAGATCCATGCCACCTCTACTGGCTCTTCTGGATGTGGAGGAGCAATGTTTTAGCTTCTATGTTTGTGAGTCCAACTGAATCTATTGTTGCTCCTAGAGATATTTTTAGGAGCACAGCTTTAGGGCTGCTGTGTCCTTTCAGTCAGTGGTCCCCAACCTCTGTGTACCGTGAACTGGTACTGGTCTGCGGGTCACTTAATATATGGAATTGTCAATTGAGAATTGCATATTAAACCTTCATAACTTCTAAACTTCCATTTCAGCCCACTGTTGTGTTTCTACATTAAAATCATGCAACGGGAACATTTCTATAACATTCTAGCACACTCTATGCTCACACGTCTTTGTAAATTCAAAGTGCTTCCACACACTGGACTGTATGATGGTTGATGACGGTTTTACTGCATTACATGAGTGTTTTTCGCTGTGATGCACTTGGTTATTTTTACATTATAGTAAAATAAACCTACCATGTCTCAATCCAAATGGGATTTTCCAATTTTGATTTTCAATTTTTTTTTTTATTTTGAAATTTTAGGGTTTAGGTTGATTTGATTCAATCAGTTCATTTAGATTACCTTGTTTCAGACACATTGATCTGGTTAGATTGGAGGAAAAGAAAGCGATTCATCGCTACACCTGCTTCAAACATGTCCTATTCACAATAACGGGCTTAAAAATTCAACCACTTTGAAAGGTTTCACAAGAACATTTGCTTATATTTTATCTCACTTAAATTCATGAAAAGTAAAAATGCAAAAAGACTTTCTGTTTTTGATCATGATGTTGTTATGTTTTATTGTTCATTTGTGTTTTTTCCTTTCCTTCTTTTTATTTGTTTTTTCTGTGGTTGATGTTTGAGGAAAAAAGGGGGCAGAGTCATTTGTAAGCTCAGTAGGAAGCCGTTATTTCATGTTAGAGGCCTACTATGGTCAAGTTGAATAATTTATTCTGATTGGCTGCAGGGTGTGGATTGAAAAGTGAAAAAAAAAGAAGTTCCGGTCACATAGCCCAAATGTTCATCACTGGGCGGGCCTAAACACCAGCTGGTCCGATTGTTAACATGTTTTTAACAAACAAACAAAAAAAACCCTTATGCCAGTGTATCACTACAGCAAAGAAGTAGAAAAGAGGAGGGATTTTATAGTTTCCTTCAACCTGTTTGGTTTATTTGATCATTCTGAAGGCCGTGATGAAGCAGAAGAAACAGAGAGAAAATAATCTAAGAACGAGGAAATACGACACAAGCAGGAATTGAACTATTTAGGTTTTAGAATTTGTTTTTTTTTTTTTTTTTAAACACACTTTTGTTTCATCATCTGGAAACAAACAAGCAGTAAGAGAAATGTTTGAAAAGTTTCATTAGTAAATATTAGGGTTTTGTACTGGCAAGAGTCTGGCAATATGATGCTTATCACAATACACCTGTCAGGAAAACAGTAACTGTGATTGCCTGTGAAATGATGTGGTTAACTGTTAACCAGCCTGTTAAGTCTCTCTCTATCTGTCCGTGCAGCTCTTAGCCCAGCACACAACAGGATTCAGCACTGCTGAGACCCCCAGAATCAAGAGTCCTGAAAATCTGCATGAACACACCAAAAGACCTGGTGTTGCAGCACTATGACTTCTACTGCCAAGGCCTAGAGATGCTCTGCTATGAGATTAATGTTCTATCTGAGAACAAAAGATTCCTGAACAGGAAGCATCTCCAGAAGAGGATCCTGATCAGCCAACAACCTACATTAACATGCATCCCCCTGTCAAAGTCAACACGTGGAGCACCGGGAACGGGCCTGATTTACTGCCGTCTGTGAGGACCGAGCTCCTGCTCTGGTCATACCGTTGCGGTGCAGGTCACAGAGAGATGGAAACACAGCAGACAGGGCTGTCATTTAGATGAGTGCAGCAGGACCTCTGAATGATCTAATGAACCCAGACATGACACGTCATCACCGTTGCTTCTCTAGAGCTTTTGTAAATTATTCTGATCTCGAAACAAGCATCTGCCTTGTCGTCCGTGCATTGTAAATGAGATCCACACAGACAGACACCGCTCCATGTAGCGATCAGGCTGAAAACATGGACGGACTCATCCGTGGTTTTCTCATAAGTGGTCAAAACCTGAAATATCTCATCACCTAAAGTAAACATGGACAAAAAAAAAAATCTAAAAAAACAAGCTTGAGCTTTAAGCTCTTTTTTGTGCTCATTTGTCACTCTTTTCACTGCTTATCTCTGCTCCTACAGCCTTGGTAGAGGTTTATCTGATCTGATGTCATCTTCTTCCAAAATAGTTGTTGTCCATTTTCTTACCCACTCATCCATTTTTGGCAGCCAAATCAAGCTTTCAGCCCCTGCGGTTACCCATAACCACTTCTTTTCCTGCATGTTCACCAGCATTGTTTCCTTGGTTCAATCATTATTTTAATACTAAAAGGGTTTTTCTTTGGAATAAAAACTTCTATTAATTGAATCTTTATTCGTCTGACTTTGTTCCAAAAGGTGAAATAACTGTATAAGTAAGAACATTTCTTCATTGTCTGTGGAGAGAATACAAGTACAAAGAAAATCCCTATTTTGGATCTGACAGATTTTAAGTAATTGTCCAAAATTAGTGTGAGCTAGTTCCCAGAAATGTACACGCTACCTATTGGTGTCAGAGGTCAACTTGATTTGCCCTCTGTGCATTGCCATATAAAGACAAAACTTATTTGATTCCTGTTTTCTGAAGTGTGGTATGTCACTTCCTTCCTTGTAGATTTGAATAGATCTCGCCTCATCAGCGGCGTCGATTCAGAGAGCTGCCTGTCAAGCATCAAGTGACAGGAACCCAACGGAGCGCCTGAGGAACGTGCAGCCCAGACATCAACCGCCGCATTTCTTGGTAAAGAACAAAAACGCCGTGTGGACTTAGATCTGTCCGGGGTTCTGCTGAAGGCATCGTTGTATAGGATGAAGCCTGTGGGCTGCACCCGGGCCTTTTCATCATGAAAGGTCCAGGGCAAAAAGTCAAATAGGTCAAGATTTCCTGTGTTTACTGTCTTTGCAGTCCCACATTCATGTTTTTTTTTGCACATTTATGACTTTATATGTAACCTGACTGCTGCTCAGTGCAGCTCAGTTCTGCTTCCAAAATGCTAAAGTTGTTTATAAAAAACAAAAAAAATGGTTTTCTCGAACGATCTGTTTGCAAAATGTTCCTTTTGCTAACAAACTGACGGTGCTAAAACCCACACGAGTTAGCAGACAGGTACAGATGTGAGCAAAATGAGGCCTTCAGGCGAGAGGAACAAGAACTGAAACTTCTGCAGTGATCTGAAAAGGAAGTTTGAGGTTTGCGTCAACTGAAAAAAGCCCCTCAGAGGCAGCAACTGCTGCCACAGTCGTGATCTGCTTTTTTTCTGTCCTGGGGGGTGAGGAGGTGCTTTAAAAAGTAGCATGATGCAGCTGCTGAGGCTGAAGCATGTGTTCATATTTCATAAATTCTTGACCACGCAGAACCAAACCTGTTTCTCTCCTGTGCGTTTCCTTTGGTTCTCCTCTGGTTCTGCAGTGAATCAGAGAACTTCCTGCTACCTTTGATCACACATGTATGAGGAAACATCCTGTATGCGAGATACTTAAAGACCCGCTCCAGGGACAATGATGTCTTTGCTGTTTTTAAACATGCTCTTGTGCCATTTTTCTGATAATGGAGGACATAAATAAAGAAAATTAAGATTTAAACTGCTTTTCTAAGTATTTCTTTATTCAAATTTAATTGTAGTGAATCAGAAACAGAAGGAAAAAAATACAGTTTGAATAATAGCTTATTTGTGATGAAGGAAATAAGCTGGATGGGCCATAATCTCTCTGCTCTGCTCCATTCTGATGCATCCACTTGTAAACAAACAGATCCATGTACGTCTTTGTTTTCTTCTCTGAATCTGGATAAAAACTGTACTGCTGGATAGCTCTGATTCTGCTCGCTGTTTTTGTTGCAATGCTAATGCTAGCATGGAGTTGTGAGGGGCTGTAAGCTAGCTGGTGAGAGTGTAAACAAAGGCATGATGGGAAGGGAGCAGGTTTATTCTGCACCGACAGTTCTGCCCACAACTTAGAGGTGAATTTCTAAAGAACTGCTGCTCTGCAGAAACTATGTCCTAGAAAACAACACAGGTTTTACAACGCTTTTACAACAGATCAGAAGATGATTGGAGTGGTTCTTTACTGGTGTCATCAGTGGGAGGTCATGGGTACATGCTCGCATCTGCAAATCTTTGCATTTTTGCAAACAAGTTAAACAAGTTTGCAAACAACAATCAAACAAGCTGTTATTTATTGACATGCAGGTTATTTACATTCACTGCTCAACCAGATTGTGTTAAAAAAAAGCTCATTCTTTCTGTGAATGTGTGCATTCAGGAAACATCTGCAGCATTTGTCATTTGTGATCATTGAATTTGTGGTTCTGTTGTCATCAGGAGTGCTTTGGAATCAAAGAAGCTTTGTGGCGTCTGAGCACTGGAAAAACAAAAGCAAGAAAGCTCAAAATGCCAAACTCAAAATGAATCAAAGAAAAGAAATCTGATGAAGGGAAGAAACCAAGTTCAGCAGCAAAGGCTCATGGGTGCTAATTTTTCCATCAATGCATTTCATAAAAAACAGTCAGATGAGGAGAAGCGTGTGGCTCTCCGGTTCAGACCAGCAGGGTTTAATTTCTGCTTCTGTTCTGCTAACTGGAGCAGAAGGCCCTGGAAAAATCCAGAATATCACTTTCATTAAAAACTGTTTGTTGGTGAAAGTCTGAAGCAAAGAGAAATAAAAATCAGGCAAGAATGTTTCAAAAGTGATGACACTGCTTCCTCTTCTGTAATCAGTTCTGTTTTTCAAATGATTCAAACTGTTCTTTCAAAATAACATTGTCCTCATTGTTATACTTTGATCAGGAGTATTTAATGTTAAAGTCTAAATTTACAACTGATGCAAACTCACCTTTGGGTTACCTTATCTCTCAATTGGATTTAATTTGTTTAGATTTTAATCTGATTGCAGTTTTGTTTTTTGTTTTTTTAATTGGCAACCGAATCGATTATCAAGTGGAACCAGTGGAAGGATGGATGGATGGATGGAAGGAAGGATGGAAGGATGGATGGAAGGATGGAAGGATGGAAGGAAGGATGGATGGAAGAAAGGAAGGAATGATGGATGGATGCATGGATGGATGAAAGGAAGGAAGAAAGGCTGGATGAATGGATGGATGGATGGATGAATGGAAGGATGGATGGAAGAAAGGAAGGAATGATGGATGGATGGATGGATGGATGGATGGAAGAAAGGATGGATGGATGGAAGAAAGGATGGATGGATGGAAGAAAGGATGGATGGATGGAAGAAAGGATGGATGGATGGATGGATGAATGGATGGATGGAAGGAAGGAGGAAGGAAGGAAGGAAGGATGAATGGAAGGAAGGATGAATGGATGATGGATGGATGAAGGAAGGATGGATGGATGCCTGAATGATGGATGGATGGATGGATGGATGAATGGATGTAAGTATGGAAGTGAATGGAAGGAAGGAAGGATGGCTGGCTGGAAGGATGAATGGAAGGAAGGAAGGATGAATGGATTGGATGGAAGGAAGGAGGAAGGAAGGAAGGAAGGAAGGAAGGAAGGAAGGAAGGAAGGATGGATGGATGGATGGAGGGATGGATGGAAGGAAGGATGGATGGATGGATGGATGTGGATGGATGGATGCTGGATGGATGGAAGGAAGGCCGGATGGCTGGATGGATGGCTGGATGGCTGATGGCTGGATGGCTGGCTGGCTGGATGGATGGCTGGCCGGCCGGCTGGATGGCTGGCCTGAATGGCTGGATGGCTGGATGGATGGCTGGATGGCTGGAAGGCCGGAAGGAAGGAAGGCTGGCTGGCTGGATGGATGGAAGGCTGGCTGTATGGCTGGCTGGCTGGCTGGCTGGCTGGCTGGCTGGATGGAAGGAAGGCTGGCTGGCTGGCTGGCTGGCCGGCCGGATGGCTGGCTGGAAGGCTGGAAGGCTGGCTGGCTGGCTGGATGGCTGGAAGGCCGGAAGGCTGGCTGTCTGGCTGGCTGGATGGCTGGCTGGATGGCTGGCTGGATGGATGGACTGGATGGCTGGATGGATGGATCTGGAAGGCTGGCTGGATGGATGGAAGGATGGAAGGATGGAAGGCTGGATGGATGGCTGGCTGGATGGCCGGAAGGCTGGCTGGATGGATGGATGGAAGGCCGGAGGATGGATGGCTGGATGGCTGGCGGATGGCTGGATGGATGGAGGAAGGAGGAAGGATGGATGTATGGATGGCTGGAAGGAAGGAAGGATGGCTGGATGGCTGGATGGCTGGAAGGAAGGAAGGATGGATGGATGGATGGATGGATGGATGGATGGATGGATGGCTGGATGGAAGGATGGATTTGGATGGATGGATGGAGGAAGGAAGGAAGGATGGAAGGATGGATGGATGGATGGATGGATGGATGGATGGATGGATGTGGGCCTGCCTGCCAGTGATGGATGTCAGAGATGAATGGTCAGCTCAGTTATGCGTGTCGTCATTAGTGATAACAGAAAACAGCGCTTCGAGCAGGAACAGTTTGTTTGCTCCTCGTTAGTGGAGTCTAAGATGGAAGCTAAATGCAGGTTCAGGCTGCAGCACTGAACTCTGTCACATGTGGAAGTCAAAATCTCAGTTGACATAAAAACCTGTTGTGTGATTAACCTTTGTAGCCTTTTGTGTGAAAGTTTGGCTTTAACTAAGTCATGTGCTCAAACCCACAGAAATTAAGAAAGCTAATAGAATCAGAGGTTTGTGTTGGAGTGAGTTCTGTCCTGAAGAGTCTTTATTTTACAGGCTGCTGCTTTTCATTCTAAAAACCCCAACAGAGTTTGTTCCTCTAAGTTGTGCCTGTGGTTGTTCATCTGTAGCAGTGTGTACCACCCTCAGATCTGACTCCACTGCCTGATCCCAGAGCCTTCATCATCCTTACACTCAAAGCTGATAATCAGAAAAATGAATTTCAGTCAAAGGAGCAAAATGTATCTCTGCTAGTATTTTCTGACCAGCAGGTAAATTTAACAAATGTCAACTTCTTGTCCTGTGGTCTTCAGAGATCTTGAGCTTTGTGTGAAGAACAGCAGCCATCTCTGCCTGAACCCGTCTGGTCTGACATTTTGTAGACACGCTTGTTTCATTTGATCTTACTTCCTCTGTTAGCGTTTCGGAGCTGCGTGCAAACGTTAGCAGCATCCCCTTTTGGAAGGAGAACTGCTGGTCCTTTCTTTAAAGACTGAACATGAGGAACCAGCTCACCACACTTTACAGAAAACACACATCTTTTCAATTGTTGTGCAAAATTAGCATTTTTCTGAGCAGCAAACAACCAAATCTTTACTTGGAAAAGTTTGTGCTTGTTGGAATTGGAATTATACTCCCAGCTCCTGTGTGTGAAGCAGATGGAAATGTTTTGTGACAAACAGAGGTTGTTTTTTGCTTTCTACTGAAACGCTTTAAGACTGACCTCAGGTAAATGTGAGCATCCATCCTATGACACATTTTATTCTGACACGTTTTACAGAAACAGATGGTGCATTTCACATCATTCATATCTTCAAACGGTCTTTTACGCCTCCTTTAAGGGCTGTATTCTCCTGGAAGCTGCTTACATCAGAGTTTAATGAAAAAATCATTTGGGAAATGCATGATGAAACCTAACATGAACATGTGAGTCCAGATTTATGCGTGAGACATGCTTTTCTCCTGAAAACCTGACAGTAGAACTTCTTTAGAAGCATTAGGGTGACATGACCCTGAGGGCGAGGAAGGCCTTTTATAACCATACGGCAGTTTAGTTCACCTGAGGGACCTCAGTGCTCAGATCTTGCAATGCAGCCATAGGAAGCACCCCCCCCCCCCCCCCCCCCCCCCCCAAAAAAAAAAAAAAAAAGTGTGCTTGTTTGTCAAGCAGGAAGTGCAGCAGAATCAAGAAGTTTAAGTGAGAAGTGTGAGTGAGCAGAAAATCAAGTGATCCGTCTCTGAAGTTCCCTCATCTCTGTTCTGCAGCTCACCTCTGCAGGCCCTCCCACTCGTTATTGCAAATGTACATTTTGTTTTTTCAGTATTTAGGCTCCACTTCACATTCAGGGTTTGGTCATGGCAGCACCAGCGATTCCCGCGGAAGAGATGGAGGAGCTGAGAGAGGCCTTTGCCAAGATTGGTAAGAAACTTAACTGAATCGCTGTCACTTCTAAAGGGAGGAGCTGTGTTATGCTGAGACAGCAGCACCACAACTGAAATACTGAGCTGACAATCACATCTGATGAAAACGTGCTTGAAAAGATACAGATCAACCGTTTTTGGGGAACAATGGTTATGAAGAAATGCATTTTTTAAAGGTTTCTGCTTTGTTTTTTGATGACTGATCGTTTTTCCTTTAATTTCTTGTTATAAATTTGTAATTAATCAAAACAGATGTGAATATGGCTTTGCTGAAAATACATTAGTCATCTTTTTTCAAAATATTAAAAAAAGATTTTAAAAAAATTGTCCAACAGAGCGTGATTTAAAACAAAATCCATTATAAGCTGCAGGTAAGATTTAAACATTAATCTATTACACACAGAACATACATTTCTGAAGGTCTGGGAAATGTAGGCTATATAGTCTGTCGCAGGGGCTGAGCACGTCATTTGATGCTAAAATGGTGTATTGTTCCTTTTTTTTCTTTCCAGATATGTTTCTAATTTTAGGAAAGATCTTTTAGAAAAAAAAAAGTAATTTCTTCTTTTTATTGACCTCGTTTGTTTTGCTTTTCACCATTTAGCCTTTTTTTTATTAGCACTGTGTAAGCTAACCAAGCTAAATCTGTCTTTTCTACAGTTTGTTAAGCTAATTTATCTTTTAGCCCCTATTTCATCAGTCTGAATATTCTTCAGCTAATTTTTCTAGATGAAGTGGTTTGACTTTTTATTCCTTTAGAAACATTTTCTTTCCTCAATATCAACATTTAGTCTATTATTTTAGCAATTCACAGCACTAGCATTTAGCATTTTTATTAGCAATCTTCAATAGTCCTCAGCAAAAAACATTCCCTAAAGTTGTTGAGCTGGTTTTACTTTTTACTTTGATATTTTCCATTCTTAAATATCAACATTTAGTTTTTTTACATTAACAAGCCATTTCTTAGCATTATTAGGATAAAAAAAAATGTTTCCTGTGTTTTTAAATTAGCGTTTGTAATAACAATCCTTTATACTCCTCAGCTTATTTTTCCCCCATAAAGTTGTTGTGTTGTTTTTTTTTTCTTTTATATTTTCCATTCTTAATGTTAACATTTAGCTTGTTTATATCAGCATGTTTCTGCATTATTTGGATATTTTTTGATTTTTTCAGGTTTTCTTTTTGCACTTATGTTAGCTGCCGGATACTCTGTTGTTCTGCTCAGGCGTTCAAACGGGCATGGACCAACAGAAATTCAGCATCAATGCAGCACATTAAGGATTGGTGGAAATGAGGAGAGACGTACAGTCATTTAAAAGGAAGGGAAGGCTCTGATTAACTAACTAAAAGGCAAATGGGATACAATCCTGCAGTCAAAACTAGGGAATAAAACAGGGAATTATGGAGGAATTTCCCAAAGACGCTTTTGTTTTTGTTTCATCTGTCATCAGAGCTGCTCTTTCTAAAACACTTCCTTAATTTAAAAGGAAATGTCTCCGTTGCAAAGGTGATTCCTTTGCAATCATCTTTTCCAGGAAATATTTGAAGGGTTTTCAGTTCCTGTTATACACAAACTTCACAGAAGATCAAAGTGGAAATAATCCTCACACTGTTTCTTCTTTGTATCAGATTTTATATTTTCATTTACACAATGTTTCTGATGGCATCAATTCTATTTTATTTACAAAGCCCAAAATCACAACCATAGCGTCTCAATGGGGTTCACACTAGTATTTATGCAAAAAACAGTCAGTCATAAAAATATGAACAAAAGCTGCTTGCTTAACTAAACACACTAAATTAAACTGCCCTTAAACCCTCCATTTTTAAAGGTTGACAATGATCTGCATCGTCACTGATGCCTGTTTGGACAGAAATGCAAAGACAGACTGCAATCTCCCAAACATTTTTGAATTTCAGCCTTTTTCTGCAGTTCTTTAAAGAAGCTCAGCATTGGCTGGAGTTGAGGTTTGACTGATCGATTCCTCTCACTCCCTTTCAAGCAATCTATCATTTGATGCCTATTTATCTTATGTTTGACATGTTTTTATGGACGTAAACCTCTGCTGATTGATTGTTACATTTGTGTTCTTCTTGCCTGATTGCTTAAACAAATCAAATCAAATCAATTGAAACGCCTCGCTCTGCTTCTGTCAGATGTGGACAACAATGGCTTCATCAGCAAAGACGAGCTGAACGAGCTCTTCAAGGCGGCCAACCTGGCTCTGCCGGGATACAGAATCCGAGAAATCGTCCAGGAGCTGACCAAGACCAGTGACCAGCTCACCTTTGAAGAGTTCACTCAAGTGAGTTTCTGGTCCATACAATAGAGAATGAGATGCTGCAGAGAATTGCTAAGACAATAACTTTTGAACTGTTTCATGCACGAATGTCAGATTGTCCATGGACTTAAGAGCAGTGAGGTGGCCAAGACCTTCAGGAAAGCCATCAACAAGAAGGAGGGAATCTGCAGCGTGGAGGGAACCTCAAAGCAGTCTGGCACTCAGCATTCCTACTCAGGTGAACAAAACCCTTTGAACAATACGACAAAAAGCAGGATTACACATTTGTGGGGTAAAATAAAAATATATTAATATTTTCTTACAATTTTTTTAACTAAAGGGTTAGTAAAAAGACGTTTTACTTTTATTTTATAGGAAAAAGGAATTAAAGCAGCTATGTATTTATTAATACATAGCTGGGGCTAAAGGGGTTTTAGTTTGCAGTTTATTTTTGGAAGATTCATGCTGTGAAGGTGAATGGAGGTGATCTGATTCTGTCCACAGAGGAGGAGAAAGTGGCCTTTGTAAACTGGATCAACAAAGCCCTGGAGAAGGATCCTGACTGCAAACATGTTCTTCCCATGAATCCTGACAGCGATGACCTCTTCACCGCCATGGGAGACGGGATTGTCCTCTGGTACGTTCCACACTAAATTCAAAAAAAGAAGTCTAAATGTTTGAAATGAAAAGTCCAACCTGGACAGATGGATCAGTGAAAACAGAACTAGAAAACAGGCAGAGAACAGACTGTCAGATTATAGTTTCATAGCTGGAGAAAGGAAACTCTTTTTGGTTTACTGACTCCAGTCGTCTCGGTGTGTGTGGGCTCCAGCTGTTCCTTAGCATTTTATGTCTTCCTCTTCTCAGCAAAATGATCAACCTCTCCGTCCCAGACACCATCGACGAGAGAACCATCAACAAGAAAAAGCTCACACCGTTTACCATCCAGGTCACGCCAGGCCTTGTTCACTTTCATCACCGTCTGCAGGCACGCTCCCCGACACTCAAACCTTCCTCTGCCCGCTCTTACAGGAGAACTTGAATCTGGCTCTGAACTCAGCGTCGGCCATCGGCTGCCATGTGGTGAACATCGGAGCTGAGGACCTGAAAGAGGGCCGGCAGCATCTGGTCCTGGGTTTGCTGTGGCAGGTTATCAAAATCGGGCTGTTTGCCGACATCGAGCTCAGCAGGAATGAAGGTTTGTTCTCCAGACAACAAGTGAAACTGCTTGCTGCCAGACTGGTGACCTTTGAAAGATCAGAACCAAATTTAACAGGATGAGGGTGAAAAACCAGGTCCAAACTGGTTTAAACACCTGATCAGGAACAGGAGGGAACACATGTCAACCGGTCAGAACTCATTAGGAATAAGTGAAGAAAACATCTTTATAAATATGTTTTTGAGGAGGGACCGTGTTAGCGTCTGCATCCTCTGAGTCACATAAAACTGCTCTGAAAGAAGTTGATCTCTGTAAGCTAAAAACATGGAAGTCAGTTCATGTTTTTGAAGCTGGTAATCGCATTTCATTGACTTTAAATAATCCGAATGAGATCTTAAAGTGTGTGTGTGTGTGTGTGCAGCTCTGATCGCTCTGCTGCGCGATGGTGAGAGTCTGGAGGATCTGATGAAACTGTCCCCTGAGGAGCTGCTGCTGCGTTGGGCCAACTATCACCTGGAGGAGGCCGGCTGTGGAAAGATCAATAACTTCAACTCTGACATCAAGGTGATCACATCCTGTTTGTCTGATTTCTACCAGTCTGTGCAATGTGCCTGAGTCACACAGTCACACCTGAGTCGATGATTCTTCTTCCACATCTAGCTTGACTTCCAAAATAAGACCCCATGATCGTGCTGAATGTCAAACATTTCATTTTTAAATGAGCTCTATCTGACATCATTAACCTTTAACACAACTGTTACATCATTTTGCATTGGTGTTGAAGTGAGGCTAAAAGCCTCTGTGGTATCTTTTCATTGGACAGAAATGACTTCAAACTAAAAGCTGAGACTGCGTTCGAGGCAGACGGTGCTGGGATTTTGCTACTAAATCTTTTAAAATGTCCAGAGTTTGGAGCCTCTTGTTTTTTTGTGATGAGTTCAACTCTGTGCTCCCTCATCCAGATTGAATCAGATCAAAAGCCATCCACAAAGCGAGGCTAACATGACTTGGAAGGGTGAACATTCTTCCTCCCTCCTCTCTATTTCCAGGACTCCAAAGCGTATTACAACCTGCTAAACCAGGTGGCACCTAAAGGAGATGAGGAGGGAGTTCCCGCCATCATTGTGGACATGTCAGGAATCAGGGTGAGATCAGGGAAACCTTCATGTGTGTTTTTGAGAGCTTTGCAGAGATTTCTGAAAGCGTGAGCTTCAACCAGCAGTCATTTGGTCCCCTGATCATCATCTTCACATGTGAGCAGGAGAAAGAGGACCTGAAGAGGGCCGAGTGCATGCTGGACCAGGCTGACCGGCTCGGCTGCAGGCAGTTTGTCATGCCAGCAGATGTTGTCCGTGGAAACCCCAAGCTCAACTTGGCTTTTGTTGCCAATCTGTTCAACAAGTACCCGGCTCTGAAGAAGCCAGAGAACCAGGACATTGACTGGAGCTCCATCGAAGGCCAGTTCAGTGTCTTGTTTCCTTTCCAGACCAGAGATTCAAACCTCCTGCTGTTTGGACCCGGCTATTTCCTGGTTTTAAAGAAGTGGCTGTTTGACAGGTGAAACCAGGGAGGAGAGGACCTTCAGGAACTGGATGAACTCTCTGGGCGTGAATCCCAGCGTCAACCACCTTTACGCGTAAGAAAGCTCCTCCTCCTGTGGCGAGCGTTCATCTGCTGACGCTGGCGTCTCAGGCACTGATGCTGTGTGTTACAGAGACATTGATGACGCCATGGTGATCTTCCAGCTCTATGAAAAGATCAAGGTTCCTGTGGACTGGGACAAGGTCAACAAGCCCCCATACCCCAAGCTGGGCAGCAACATGAAGAAGGTGTGTCTTCTGTGTGTGAAGTTAGCGTCAGGATGAGGCTGAAGCTGACCTGTGCTTCTGTGGTCCAGCTGGAGAACTGTAACTACGCGGTGGAGCTGGGCAAAAAGGAGGCCAAGTTCTCTTTAGTCGGCATTGCTGGTCAAGACCTGAACGCAGGGAACCGAACCCTCACCCTCGCTCTGCTCTGGCAGCTCATGAGGAGGTAATAGAGCGCTTTCTTATGAAAGTAAAATGTTGAAGGTGTTTATGGGCTTGTTGTGAGGATGGACATCAGAACCTGTTCACCGCCTCTGAAGAACTATGACTGCTGTGATTCAGACTCAGCTGTGTAACCTTACATGACTGTGTTATTGCCTCTAAAATACTGTCCACTCCATGCGCTTCCTGCTAAAACCTGGTGTTTCCATGGAAACCCTTCGAAGCTCACACCTGAGCCCCCCTCCTGCTGTGTGTGTCTGGTCCTCAGGTACACTCTGAACATCCTGGAGGACCTCGGCGACGGACAGAAGGTGACAGATGACACCATCGTGTCCTGGGTCAACGACACACTCACGCACGCAGAAAAGAACACCATCTCCAGCTTTAAGGTAACTCAGCAGGAACCTGTTCAGTCTGCAGAATGGAGAGGGGTCAATCCTACGCTCCGTTTCTACGGAAACAGGAAAAGAATTTCAATGCGATCTGAATTCAGGTTATTTACAAAGTGCCAGTTCATAACTACCACTAAACTAAATTCAGACAATCTTTAGATGTTTACAAACGGTATTTCACTTTAGTTTGAATAATAATTTTTTATAAAGACATGAATGAAATGTTTCCTGTTTACCCCCAAAGAAGAATGTTCTATCAACCATTTTGTGGGACTTTTTCATCAGTGTTTATCAGACAGTAATTCATTGATTTATCTGCTAGATGTTTCCATCAAAGCTTCACCTAAAGGGATATAATTAGTATCTAAACTCTGTGTTTCAGCTCTACTGAAATTCCCCAAAGGTTTTCTGTCTGTGTTCTGAGATCACATGTGCAGAGAAGGAAGGTGAACCTTTGGCCTGAAAGGAGAAAAACTAAATATGTTCTTTTTTTAAAACAATCTAAAACCTAAACATATTGTTTAAAAAATTCTATTAAAGGAAAAATATAAGTTTGAATGCGGTTTCTATTTCAGAAGCATTTCTGCTCATCACTGACGGAAAACGTCTTAAAGACTCAATCCCAAACCGACTGTAATTTTAGGGTTTTGAACATGTTCTTGTGGCATTTTTCTGATGACGGAGGACACACAGAAAATGAAAAACGCGTTTCTTTAGTCGTGTCTTTATTCCTCGTCTAAGCTGCATCTGGATCTAAACTGTATGGCTGGATAGCTCCGATATCGCTTGCCATTTTTAGGTTAGCGGTGAGAGGAACTGGAAGCTAGCAGGAGAGCAGGTAAACAGAGAGCTCTCAGCTACAGGGAAGGGAAGGAAATTGTGTTCCCGCCCACAACTCAGAGGTGATTTTTTAATGAAGTCCTGCCGCTCTGCAGACACTATGTCCCAGAAAATGACACAGGGTTTCTGTCGAATGCTGTAACATCCTCATTGGATGATTGGAGTGGAGCTGTGAACCTTATCAAAGTCTTGTTTGGAAAAAGATGCTTTCATCTTCAAATTTGTCAAAGATTTTTTTTCATTTACAAGTCCAAGGCTGTTCTGTCATTTCCTAAAAATAGATATTTTGAACATTTTAAACTCCAGCTCATGATCACAGCTAAAACTCAGCTAAAACTCAGATGCTTCCGTCTTTCTGAGAAATGTCTGGAAACAAACGTTGATGCATGTTTGACTGTGGAGCTGCTGCTGTTTGCAGGAACTGTTGTCCTTGTTTTGTGTGTTTTTTGTGTGTTTGTGTTGTATGGCTGCAGAGCGACCAGCTGCACTCAACAAGATGCTTCTTCTCTGAAGTCTTTGCTACAGCCTCAGCTTTCTTTCTGATGTTATGATGTCAGTAACGCTTCATGACGTGGATGGATTCACCTGGATCTTTGTGTAGGACGTGTCTATCAGCAGCAGTATGCCGGTTCTGGACCTGATCGATGCCATCCAGCCCGGATCCATCAGATATGACCTGGTGAAGGCGGAGGACCTGACGGAGGAGGAGAAACTCAACAACGCAAAGTACACCACACGCCATAGTTTGGAGCCGGTCTGGTTTCTGAGACGTCACACCTGAAAGTCTGCTTTGGTTTCAGGTATGCCATCTCCATGGCCAGGAAGATCGGAGCACGGGTCTATGCCCTGCCGGAAGACCTGGTGGAGGTCAAGCCGAAGATGGTGATGACGGTTTTCGCCTGCCTCATGGCTCGCGGGATGAAGAGAGCATAAAACCCAACTCAGCAACCGCCCACTCGTGACCCGGAAGATCCAGAACCTGGAAGTAGACCCGGATGTTTGTCCGTAACCATGGTTACAAACAAACATCTGTGGTGTCTGTTCCAGAATAATTAAGAACAGAACTCCAGAGTTTCCTTTGGAGAAACTTTGAAAAGAACCAAATGTGAATTTGAAAAAGTTTTTCTGTAAAAACAGACACATGACTTGGTGCTGGTGTTGGTTGAGGGTCTGTCCTTATGTTTCTAAACCAGCTTCTAGCACCATTTGGGTTTGGAACCTGCAGTACTAAAGCAGCTTCATTTTGATGCAAACATGAAACTGAGTGTGTCTCCTCATTTAGAAACTAACAGCTTTCAGATGCTTCAGAGTTTGAAATAAAAGTAAGAACTAAAGCTAAACTGCGTGTCTGAGTTTTGTGTTGTGAACATCAGAAAAGGAGCTTTTGTGACTCACAGCTGCTCGGGTGAAGAATTGCATTACTGGGTAAAATATATTTAGTATTTTTAAGAATTTGCATCATCAATCAATAAACAAAACAGTCATAGGAACAGGGTCACAGGCTAATAAAACAGCCACGCCTTCATTTGCATAAAGGTTTGATGTCAGGTTTTAAATAAAACACATATTAGTCTTTAATCCCTCCATTGTGGCTCTCTGCCTTTAAACAAAGATGGTAAAACAGAATTATTCATGGGGTTGTAGTTTTGGTTCATTTAATATGTAAATTGTTTCAGCTCATTACAATGTATTTATGTTTACATGTCAGATAACTGGATAAAATGAAGGTAAAAGGTTGAATTTACTTTCAGAGTGGTTTATTCCACATTTGTATTGTTTAAATATTAAACAATATAATTCCAGACCACTGATGTGATGTTTATAATTGATAGTAAAAAGATGAAGGCAAACCAAAGTTATATTTACAGAAAAATCCCATCTTTGATCTAACTGTTGTAAATCTTTTATTTTGAAAGAAAGTTTTAGTTACTGCTGTCAAAAAGAAGTTCAAATTGTTATAAAAAATATATAATTTTTTATATAACTCAGTTATTCTAAGCATTAAAAAGCTACATGTATTAATGTCCAGGCTAATGGTCACAAAAACATGAAGTTTTCTTTTGGAAGGTGAAGCGGGCCGTGGCAGCTCTCTGGGTTCTGGTCAGTAAGAAACTGGCCCACACTATTGCAGACTCCTGTCTTAGACCCTCATACTCTAAAACCACAGTTTGGGTTCGGTGTGTACCGTTTCTGTTATGAAAGTTGGACCAGTTTTCACCATGTTGGGTCTGTAAAGCGCCACCAAGTGGTTATTTTGTGAACTGCCCTTGACCGTTGACAAACCTCTGGTGTTGCTCACGGACTGCTGCCCCGAAAGTCTAAAAGTTTTTTGTATTGGGACATGATCTGATTTTTAAACACATCCTGTAGACCTTCTTAAAGGATTTAAAAGCATTTGAAGCAAAACTGTAACCGCAAAACTCTTCGTCAAAGAAGGACAACTCCCAGCAGAACGGTCAGAACTTGAGTCACGTGAAGTCTGCTTTTCAAACATAGAACTCTGCACACAAGAACCAAACAGTCAGGAGTCTCACTGGAATTTGCATTGAACAATTTTATGAAAAGACAAAGAAGGAATAAAAAGTATTTTTGCATTGAAATGTCTCGCTGAGCTCCAGGAAACCTGTGGAACGACCAGCAGCTGATGGAGTTTCTGCAGCTTTGGCTTCATGCAACATTTGATCGCTCAGGAAATGCCTTCCAAAATAACTCAAACTGAAGGAACTCATGAACTTTGAAGGTTAAAGTTGAAAGGAAAGACATCACTCTTTTGAAACTCATGAGTCAGTGTCAAAGCTGCTCAGCAGAGCTGCAGCCGCCACGTGTTTCCAACATGTCCTCTCGCCACGGCGCTGCATGGCGTCCTGCTCCTCTGACTTATGGCTTTCAGTCCAGACTCCTGTTCACTTCGCGGGCTTGGCCTCGACCGGGTTCTCCCCGGTGTCCAGGGTCTTCAGGAGGCGGAAGAGACCGGCCGCTTCACGGATGCGGCTGAACTCGATGCAGAAGGCCTGGACCTCAATGAAGAGATCCTGGACGTTGATGATCTTGTTTCGGATCAGCGACTGCAGGAAGACGCACACCAGTCGGACCAGGCGGTTCTGTGAGAGTCAAAGGGGTTTTTATTGCAAAGGAAAACGGCGAGCTTTCTTCAGCTCAGAGAGAGCGTTCTGACCTGCATGTACTTGTCTTTGATCTGCTCACACGTGGAGATGCAGTTGGAGATGTAGAGGTGGATGAACTCTGGAGGCAGATCCACAGCTGTGGTTAACCTGACAGAGGACAGCGAACACTCCATCAACGCCACAATACACAAGCAGCACCGAACTGCAACCCAGCTGGAGATTCATTCACAGAATCGATTGCATTCTAAGCTCCGCCCCCACCTGTTGACCACCTCCATGGAGTGCAGCGACATGTCCATGTTGACGAGCACAGAGAAGTACTCTGTGATCTGGCTGCTCTGCATCAGCTTCAGCAGCATCTCGATGGCCACCAGCGGGTTGTTCTCCACCAGCTCGGGCAGCTTCGCTGGCGACAGGCCAATGTGGTACACCAGCTTGGGGTCCTTCTCCAGCTCGGCCAGCAGCTGCACACACAGAGGAGTGACCACAGTGCACAGCTGGAAGAGTCAACGCCTCCAGAGGCCAGAAGATCAACAGGCATATTCTTCATTTTCTGCACCATAAGGGCTGGTTTATACATCCGTCGCTGGCGTCGCAGTGGTGGCACGGCCATTAGAGCAGAATCGCCCCTGAAGCTGCAGAATGCGTCACCCGCGACTAGAATTCTAAGCCTTGAGTGCAATCACGCCATTTAACTAGAATTTATTTCAGTGATTAGAGTTCGCGGCTACAGAGGAAACTCTGTCCTGAAAAAGGATGAACACTTACTGAAGAAGTTAAAGGAAAAACCAAAGTCCACACACAGACATAGAGAGACGACAACTAGACAGGAAATAGAGCAAGTCACTGCAAAGATATATTTCATATCTTGCAGCACTCCAGAATGCAATGTGCTGCTTTTTAAAATGTTTATATTATATTTTTATTTTTGAGCTTTGTCTCGCCGGCCTCTGTTTAGTGGATGAACACCGCCCACCCCCCCCCCCCCCCCTCCATGAACCTGTACGCTCATAGCAAGTATGTGAGAAAGATGGTCTTCACGTTAAACAAAAAAGCTGAAGACGATCACGACACTTGAAAAATATAAACTCCACTCAGAAGTTCATCGACGTTTTCACGGACAGTCGCAAGCAAAACCCGCCGACATCATATGAACACACAATTCTGGATCCGACTGACGCCATGACAGATCGCTTTTATGAGCAGGGCTTAAGCTGTGCCGTATTATAAGATGCCATAAAATAAAGGTCGGCCAGACTTGTTTAACTAAGAAAAATAAAAGTCTGGCAGAAAACTAAACCAGGAAAGTAAAGGTTCAAAACAACAACTACTGTTCCCACTAATGATTGGAATAGTTTTATAAATCCTGGCTTAAAAATGATAAAAGAGAAGATCTGAAGTCAAATTTCTTTACAAAGAAATTAAGCCCATATCTGAATTCCCTCCCTTTCCCCTAAATACTAAACATCTATACAGTCAGAATTAACTAGTGACCTGGATTTCAAAAGCAATTCAGACACTGTGCTTACAACTATTTTTTTTTAAACGCTCAATACGATGTCATCGATTTCACAAAGTGAAAACCTAATCAATACAAACATTTTACGGCAACTATTTATGGATCCACTGTGTTCTGATGATGAAAACATGGATGGTTTATGAAAAACAAACATTTAAATACATTTTTTCACAAAATGATTCAAATGCCATATGTGATCCATATTTCCTAATGTAATGAGCATAGATGTACAACAGTTTTTCACATAGAATTATGGGAGATTTCTAGGCCACTTGGTTTCGGAAACAGCTCTACAAAATAGTAAATGCACCAGATAGTGCACCAAGTAGTGAGTTGGAAAAGAATTTAAACATAACCTAAATATCATGTTAAGATCTTTTCTCCCATAAAACATCCGTTTCTATTTTAAATAAAGTTTTTTTTCAACCTGACTTTGTGTAAACAAAACACAGACAGATGTAGACGTAAACTTTTGGATCCACCTGCGACTGCTGCTGAGCTGACAGTGGGCTCTTGAAGGCCTTGGCCATGATGCGTTTGATCTCCACGCCGGTGCTGTTCTTCACACACATGGATCGATCCCACTGGATGCTGTGGTCCGGTTCGGTGGGGTTTAACCACGCCAGCTCATCCTCGCACGCGTGGAGCGGAGGCGGCGGCCGAATGAACTCGGGCCGGAAATGACCTGAGAGGGATTTAAGTCACTCTTGTTATTCTGGTTCCCACCATAGTTACCATAACAACACCTTCAGGTGGATATAAAAGCAAAAACTCTGAACAAAATCTAAATATTTTGCTTAAAACTGAGGAAAATAAATAAGCAAAAACTTTTTTAGACAAACTTTTTTTTAAAGTTAAAGCTCAATCACACAGCGGCAGCAGATTCGGGTTTGTAAGTAGACGCTTGACAGCTAAGCTCAGCATCTGGATCAACCAGAACCCAGTTTGCTGAGCGCAGGGTGACCGTCTTTTCTTACGTCTGACAAGCACTTACTCTCCAGAGGAGGGCACAGCCCCGTGACCAGAGACTCGATGATCTGATTGGCCACCGAGCTGTCGAAGCCAGAGTTGGAGGAGTCTGGATCGGGGTCGTTGAGGATGCTGGGGAAGCTGGCTTTGCTCTGGGTGGGCAGCTCGGACTGTCGCTCTGCAGAAAGAGGGCTGGGTTTGACGGCGTCTCCATCTGAATGAGATGTTTCCTCACAGCCTCACTGACCTGCTAACGGAAGCTGCAGCCCGCTGATGTCTATAGACTGAGGCATGTTGCCCACGTCCATGCAGGACACCTGTCTGGGGGTCTTTTTGAAGAGGTCTCTGGGCGGAGCCAGCATCAGCTGGGACAGGAAGAACTTCTCCGGCTGCGTGATGGGTGGAAGGAAGCCTGGACCCAAGAGACATAAACTGAACGGCTGTGGTTC
The DNA here is from genome assembly GCA_016861445.1 of Oryzias woworae. Lineage (NCBI taxonomy): Eukaryota > Metazoa > Chordata > Actinopteri > Beloniformes > Adrianichthyidae > Oryzias > Oryzias woworae. The sequence goes on from BOLG01000197.1 coordinate 3,209,525, forward strand.
TGCTTGGTCTTAAAGAGAAACAGACTGCTCCTACCGGACAGGGCTTTCTCCTGCTCCTCCCCGGAAGGTGCTGGGTTCAGCAGGTGCGCGAACACGGCGGCGAACGGGTTCGCGGCCAGCGGCTCGGTTCGGTACATCTCCCAGAGCAGATAGAGAGCCGTGAGCCTCTGCGGAGAGCTGGGAAGCAGGTCCGGCTGCTGCAGCAGCATGACCAGAACCGAACCCACCTTGAAATGGTCCACCTTTCCAAAGAAATGATGGAAGTGCGTGGAGAGGCTCTCAAAGGTGTTGTTGCAGGCCTCATCCGAGATGATGCTCAGCAAGTTGGTCAGTTCCTTCGGGGCCAGAGTCATCGTTTCCCGCCACGGTTTGATCAGATACAGAAAATGTCCGTGTCCCGATAATAAAGCGTTTCTCTATAACTATAGCGGCACTGTTACATCACGCTAATTCATCTTTGAAGACGCCAAGGGATGGACGGTGGCCCAGAAGTCATTTCTATTTGGATCCAGTAGCGCGGTTAGCAACCACTTAGCCTAGCTTACAGAGAAGCTACAAAACCGGGGAACTCGTCGAAAGCATCAACATTCTAATCGAAAAAAGTTATCAAGACGCATTTATAACTTATTTACAGAAACATACTAGACTTACAATGAATTAAAATTCCAGACAGAGAAAGAAACAGGATCCTTGAATAGGGTAATGCTGAGAGGTATTAGCTTCAAGTTTTTTGGTTAGAATTTTCCGGTGAAATGCATCTTGGGTAACGTAGTTGATTATTGCGTATTGGTTTGTTATCTGTTATTCTTCATCCAGTCCAGCAGGTGGCAGTGATGCATTAATTTTGGCGAATCTTCTTTGACGGTATATATATACACAGAGCTCTAAATGAACACCTGCCCTCCCGCCAAATGCGAGTAAACTTTTTATTTGGCGGGTAGATAAACTATTTCACTTGCCAGTTTGGCAGCGGAGACATTGTTCATCATCTGTGACAGGAGGAGTGATTTTTGTGCCACCATATATTGCAAGCAAAATTCAGTTTTGATATCAAAATTGTCTTTGCAAACAAAATGTAAAGTTTAAAGAATAAAAATTCATAATTTTCTGAAAATACTTGATATTGGCTACAAGCTGAAATTTTATTTTTAGAAAAATGAATCTGGGTTTTTATGGGTTAAAATATTGTAATCCTACTTCCTGTATTTCACCTATCCTGGGTGTTTTTAGAACGTAACTCCTGCTATAAAACGAGGGAAGACTGGAGCCTCTGAAATGAAGCTACAGTGGACTGAGAGAAACTTTGGAGAAGCTCATTTTCTATGACTCCAACCTCCAACAAAAGCGCTGAATCACTTGTTGCAACTTCTCCCAGCAAATACATAATGTTATACTCGTTTGATGACATAAATATTTGACAAAAATGATACGGATTCAATTCCAGGAAAATACTGCCTATCAGAACTTAATATAGGTTTAATGTAGTGAAAACTTTATAACCCATGATGCATTAGGAGCGATTCTGGGAATGGAAAGTGGAGAGTGCGACAGATTGGCGACCTGTCCTGGGGTGTCCCCTGCCTTTGCCCATGAGTGGTTGGGTTAGGCTCCAGCAGCCCGGTGAGACCAAAAGGGACTAAACCGGTTTGGAAAATGAATTAATGAAAATAAAGCGAGTAACCTAAGCAAGACAACTTCTACAACCTGAGCTTCACACTTCCACCCTGAAGCTGACCTTCAGTTGGGAACTATGGAGTGATAGTTGTGCCACCATATTGCAAGCAACATTCACAGTTTTAAGATAAAAAAATTCCAAAGTGCAAACAGAATGTAAAGTTTAGAGAATAAAACTTCATAATTTGAAAATTAAAACATTTAATATTTGCTTTCAAAAACATTTTTAATAACATTTTTTTAGGTACTACCTTGGAGACTTCAGCTCAGGTGATGGACAATTCTCAGCCTGTTTCCACAAGAGAAGGCATGTCTGAATGATGGAGGAAATCCGGGCATGTTATACAGTAAGACGGTTCCCACAGAGAAAGAGTGTTCTAAAATATATTTATATAAATTTAACTCATATCTGTTTGTGACGTACATGTTACATTTGTTTTAACTCTCACACAATCCCTCTGCGTTTATGCAGACTTGAGACTAACAGGGCACTGGATTGTGACCCCTTGAGGTTGCATTACATAGACACACGCACACACCATACACACACACCTACCACAAGCACACACACACACACCATAAACTCACGCGCACTAACACCATACACTCATGCACCATACACACTATACGCATGCACACACGTACACCATACAACCACACACAGAAAACACACGCTATATGCGCACACACACACACCAAACACATGCACAAACCATACGCACACACACACCTTAAATAAATCAAACAAAATTAGACAACGTCTGGGCATTCTTGTGTTTTATGTTATGCAAAGATTTGGAGAATAGTTTGTGACTGTTTAATGATCCAATAATGTGGATTCACCTTTAAGAATGTACAATTATGTAGAAAATGCTTTGAAATCACAATCAATATGCTAATCAGAAAGTCCACACTTTTATCAATTTATTGTAATAGAATTTTAGGGGTTTAGGATTCCATTGGGCTTACAATGGTGTTTTTGTTTCAAGCAAATTATGAAGAGAAGACCAAAACACTTCCATGTATACATTCAAAGCAAAGATTTTCCATAACTTCAAAGTCATTTCCACAAAAAAAACTAAAATCGCTGTCCCAGTTAACGGCGGATGGACATCTACTTACTACTGGAAATAGATCTTTGTGTGTTAATAATGCTCTATATAACTACTGTTAGATGTAAACAGGGCATAGGCGGCTGCCTAGGGGGATGCCCAAAAATCCTTTTTCGCCTCAGGTGCCATGCAGCCCAGGGCTGGGCCTGTTCAGGTCATATGATTAAACTACTCGTTTAACAATGTTAGAAATGTGTTTTTTCTGGGAACACTTCAGTGCAATGTAAGAGTTTTTTGACTAAACATACATCTATTTTGTGTAAAACCTGTCACGTAAACTGTTTCCAGTTGTGCAGTTTAAACATGTACAATAAATAACAAAATGGGTCTTAGCCTTTCAAACGATCCAGCCTCACATAAACCACACAGGGACAAATGTTAAAACATGAATTGAGTAAATAACATTTTATTTTTTCTGACAAAACAACAGCATGCCTTCAGTTAGGACTCCTTCAGTCACCCAGAATGCTTCTTCATTGTTCAACCGGGAAGATGCAGAGGTGTTGGAACTCTCAGGCTGAAACGACAGCTAGAACCTCAGTTTGTTTCCCATTGGTTATGGACTCTAAAATAAAGTTCAGTGACAAACAGAACATCAGGCCGAAGCAAAGCAAAGATTTAGCGTTAATTTAACATCTGATCGAGAGTATGAGAGAAGCTTACAAGGCAGATTTAACCAAACGTTGATGAAACATTCTGAGTATTCTCACTTATTCTGGGTATTTTAAAGGGATACTGCACCAAAAGAGACCTGCTGACCAACCACTACAGATGTTCAGAAACACACCTGTGACTCCTTCAAGGTTCAGTCCAAACCTCAGAAATCTGCCCTCTCTGGGCTTTCCTCTGGTTTTAGTTCTGATAGTGGGTATGACTGTTTGGCCGCCTTTCTTCACCTGACCAGATTAAACCACATACATATTTTTACTATGGAAAACTATGCTTATATTTTAAAAATATCACATCAAAATATGAATATTTTTTTCAAATGAAATTATTACTGAAAAAAAATAAAAATAAAGCAAGAAAGTAAGTAAATCATTTTAAGACAACGAGCATTACAACAGCTGGATAACATGTTTAGAAGATTTAGTGCAGTAAAGAAAAAGTGATCACATTTTAAACTTAAACTTCTACATGTCAAAGAATAAAAAAAAAATTTATTTGATTATTATTTGTATGCACCTCGTATGATTTAGCTGTTGTTGCAAATCAAGAAGTGCTTTCAGGACCATCATCACATGTCATTTAACAAGGAGGGTTTTGGCTCATAGCAAGTTTCTCACTCGCTCGCTCGCACGTACACACACACACACACACACATATATATTCACATCAGGTTTGTGATGCCCTTTGTTTAAATATGACAACAACCAAAAACAGCAGCAACATTACAACCTTCAGCTCATAAAACACAATAACGATTCCTTAGTCAAGTCAAAACATAAACAAAGGAAAAGAGCAGAATATGAAAGGTCGTAGGCCACGTCTTAGGCATGCAGGCAAACACTTCAAAAACTGGCCACAGGTCAAGGAGTATGTCCAGATCTGTCCTTGTCCACTTGACTGCACATAAACAGGACAACGGACCTCAGAGGGAGGAGTTTCAGGTTCTTCTGTGCACTCAGCTCTGAGCAAGCGTTTGTACACAATGACAACTATGGAGGAATATGGACAACATGTGAGTGTTTGTTCCACATAAAGCAGTCAAAAGCATCGACACCAGGAGAGACATCAAGGTGAGAAAATATCACTACAGAAATGAAGAAAAGGCCTGGTAACCATAGCAACGCAGTGTTTCCTGCTTGTGAATGGAATTCCAGCACGGCCCTGTATCAGTTCTTTTCTCTTCAAAGCGATTTGTTAGCATTTTATAAGTAAGGAGCTGGTATAAAGCTAGAGGTTGACCTGGATGAGGATGAGGGGTTACAACCATTCAGCTGGAGTTCACATCAAATAGGACACTTGAACATATGTATAAAATGTGATGGTGGTTTCAGGTGGTACAAATAACATCGCCTTTAAAACGGGCCCTCTCTTCACCGGTGTCTGTTTTTTTTGGCAGTTTCTGTCGTCACGGTGGCGTGTCACATCACCACAGTTTGGTAGGAACCAGATGCAGAGGGACCGCATGGCTCAGCGGCGGACAGCCTTTCTAGAGTCTGTCTGGTGACGTTTCCTTCACGTACTGAGCGTCTGCCATCACTTCCACTCACTGCAAAATGAAAATAAGGCTAAACATGAAAGCAAAGGTTGAAAAGTGTTATTAAGGCAAAGGTAAAGCAGGGAAGAGGCTGTTTGTTTAATGGCAACATTTCCTTTTGACATTTCCGTTAGGATGAGGAAATATGTGAAAAGTGGTGTACCTAAGGTTATGTCATAAAAAAAAAAAAATCTAAGTTTTTATGCTAGGATACAAAACTAGACATTTTTTCTGAAAGAACTTCATACCTGAAGGATTTGATGATTTTATGCGAGTTATTGCTGATAGGTGTGGTTGGGTGTTATCTTTAAGGTTTTAGCCCGATTAACATGATCAGGATTACTTTCAAATTACTTACTTAATGAATGTTGACAGTAATTCTACTTTTGGTACATATCAGGAAGTAGGAGCTGAAGCAGATATTGCGTTTGACCCAAGTTTGAACCCATCTGGATCTTTTTGTTGTGTTTCTTTATGAACTCTTCTAACAAAGGAAGGTGAACAGTGAGAGCAGAACTCCTCATGATCCTGTTGAAACGTGGACTCACATGTTCCTGGTTGACTCGGTGCAAATCTAAGGGAGCGTGTGTCATATTCTCCTTAAAGTTCAGGCCAACAGGCTGAGCTGGATCTGTGATCAAACTTCCACCACCACACAAACACACCGCTTTTTAGTCTGCGTAGTGCATGATAGACTCCACGTAGTTTCCCGGGAAGAGGCCGGTGGTGGCGTTCATCACTCCTTCAAACCATCCGTCCTCGTTCTTCTTGACCACGTAAATGATGGCTCCTTCCTGAAACGACAGCTCGTCCTCTTTGTCTGCTGTGTAGTCATAGATCGCCACCACTAGAAGACAACAACATCAGGGAGCTTGGTAACTCACGGCAGATTCTTTGGACTGTATGTAAATGTGGAATCCATTCACCATCAAATACAAAGGTGTGACTAAACAAACAGTCACAGCAGCTTCTCTCTGCATACCACCAGGAGTCTGCAGTCAAAATACAAATCATAAACAGCCCACATATGAAGCACCTTTCTCCACGTAGCTCCGAGGGGCCCATGGCGGGTCTTCTTCAGCATACGGATCATTATACTCCACCACTGCAGCGTCCTCCTCTCCGTGTCCATCCTCCAGCGGCTGTTGAGTGGGGAGAGGCTCCTCCGGTCCTGACTGGCTCTCAGTGAGGGGCTGTGAGGACAGAGGGGTGTCTGAAACTGTGGATACATTTAGAAGGTTACCGACCAGCTTCAGCCGTGAAAAAACGATGCAGGTTCTACTTCCAAAGACAGGAGCAGGAGCAGATACTCACTGGACTCCTGCATTCGAGCAACAAAACCCATCAGAGGAAGCTGGGGGGTGAACTGGAGGATGGATCCAGGGGGGGGTGAGGCTGCACAGACATTTCAGTAGAAAAAACAGACCGTCTGCAAATGAACCACCGACAGCTTTCATTTGGAAAAATGAGAAATCTTTTCATAAACCAAACTTCCTTTTATCCTCATCTGTTCTGATCTATGGAAACAAGTGTAATAACTAGGCCTGTCAAATATGGTGTTAATCACGATTCATTAATTATAGACATTTTAGCACTTTAGCACAAAAAAAAATCACGATAATCTCCTGCTTCTGTGACATCTGTTCGTGCCTGATAATGAACACCAGGAAGAGCATAACCTTGTTCATACAATGGTCAATGGTCAAAAATAAATATCAGATCAATTATTAGAACTTCAGTCCTGTTATTTTTTAAAGCTTCAATCATTTTTCACATTAAGTGGACCACTTAAAATACAGAGTGTCGTCATGGTAACGGCTACAGCCAGAGCACCGACTGCGCTCTGCTCTTGCTCTTTCCTCTCTGAGGAAAGTTATCGCCATGAGAAGTTGAACAAAGCATCATTTCAGACAGACAGTTCACCAACGACCAGATAATGAAGAAAAAGTTTATTTCAAAGAAACAAAGTCTGTTTAAATCCTCCTTGTGTTTCTGTCCTCCTCCTTAGATTCTCTTCTCTGTTTCTCATCTGCTTTTGTTTCTGGCTTTAAACATGAATGTAGTTTTAAGTTTCACAAGTTCCCATAATTTCAACTTTAAAAACAGTGCTCTTGTATGTCTCCCATAATCCACACCATGAACTATTTAAATAGTTCTTTTGTAAACTGTACAAAGACTGTAAATTTGTTTTCTAAGTATTTCCCCAGACTTCTACATTGTACTGTAAATATGGAAGTATCATCGATGAATATGTTTGTGGATGTGCTTTGAGATTCAGTGTATGACGTGTTTTTCCCAACACCGCTATGTCTTTAGCAAGTTTAGCTCTGACTTGCTTTATTTGTGGCTTTCAGCTTATTTTGTGGTCCTTAATTACTCCAAGGAATTTCAGTTACAGTATTCTTCCCACCACATGATTATCTATAGCAACTTTTACTTCTAAATCTGCAGGAATTTGGCAATTCTCAAAAATCATATACTTTGTATTGTTAACATAGTTTATCTAGTCAAACCATTGTTTTAGTTTCCCTAACTTTGTATTTATTAATGTTTTTAAAACTTGACTGAGGTTCTCCCCTGTGCATACTATACTTGTGTCATCAGCATATAAAACGTATTTATGTGTATCCAACACCATGTGCGTGTCATTTAGACATTGGATAAACAGTTCTGGACTCAATATTGACCCATGTGGTACTCCACAGCTTAAATTTAGCAGGGATGATTTACAATGTTCCAGTTGTACAAACTGCTGCCTGTCTTTATGTAACTGTTTAACCAGTTTAATACCAGTCCTCATTTTCCATATAATTCCAGTTTGTTTACTAAGATGCTGTGATCGATTGTCTCAGAAGCCTTTTTCAGCTCGATGAACACTCAAACTGTTAACTCCTTATTATCTGTGTCATTTATAGATTCTTCAGTTAATTGCGTGAATGTCATATCTGTAATCAATGAATTTTTAGAAAAATTGGAAAACCTTTTCACTCATCTGAATACAGAATGGAAGTAAAATAAATTCTTCAACCTAAAACGGGGAGTTGTAGAGCCTAGAGAAATAACGCTTGGAGTGAAATATGACACCAGGCGGAATCAAAAGTCCAGGCTTATGATCAGATATCTGTTAAGGATACTTTCATTTCTGTTCCTATTCTGGAATCTCTAAAGTTCATGAATCCAGAGATTTGTAGTGTTCTGAAGAAGGAGAGCAGGTTAGAGCCTGATCCTTCTCACGACTTCTGTGATGGAAGTTACTTTAAAACTCATCCCGCTTTCAGCCAAAAAGCATGCTTTACAAATTCAGAAATACTATGGTGATGTAGAAATGGCCAAACCTCTTGGCTCAAAATGTGGAATTCACTAAATTGGCTGCATTTATTTTATCTTAAGAAATTTGCCTCCAAAGTGAAATTTCATTTTACTGAGCATTCATTTAGTGTCTCTTTTTCACACCAGATCTGCACAAGTACAGTTTTGATGTCATACTGGAACCAGGCATAAATGATGTGAAACAACTGGAAAGTCAAAGGCTAAATTCTCCAATTTCTGATGAGCCAAAACATGGTACAATTTCACAGAGAACGAGAAAATCTGGGGAAGGATTCTATTTTCTGTTTTAATGAGTCAACAGCCATCATTTCTGTCGCCTTTGTTTGGTTGAAAACGATGATTGTCAAACAGTGTACACTGAGGATGATCCTAAAGTGATTATCTGTGGAAAAGATGTTGGATATAAATTTCCAGTCTCTTAAGAAAAATGTTCATTTGAAGTCACTGTGTGGAATGAAAAGAAATTCTTCTCTCAGACAGTAACTCATTTGATATAATGCACAACCTTCTTGAAGGTGTCGCTCAGTATGAGGTCAAATTGCTGTTTGAATACCTCATAAAACACTACATATCCGAACAAAACTTGCTTTCAAGGGTTTATGGTTTTGACTATAGTTTTTTAGAAAGAAAAAAATCGCCTCACTAAAATTGTGTCGGATGAACTCCATCCAGAAATGATGTCTCGTGAAAAACATTCCACTTATGCTTGGTGACATAATTCCAGCAGGGAACGGACGTTGGGAGTTATTACTACAGTTACTTCAAATAATGAACATAGTTTTTCTCCTTCTCTCACTGAGTTTGACTGTATTTAAAGAACCTGATTGTTGATCACCACAAACGATTCAAGCGCTTGTATCCTCACAGAAACTTGATACCTAAGCATCGTTTTATGATTCATTATCCATCAATAATTAGAAAAAATGGTCCAATGTTGTTTTTCTGGTCTATAAGATGTGAGGCTACACATAAGTTGTTAAAAGATGATTTCAAAAATGTTAAAAACATAACCAAATCACTGGCTAAAATAACATCAGCTGACCATTGCTTATCACTGGGAAACCTTCACTTTCCAACAGAAGGAATATGGGCCAATTCAATCAGTTTCATTGAGAGATGAAAATGTGGTGAACAGTCAGATTCTTGAAAAGTCCAAAGGTGTTTTCACAACAAGCTGGGTTAGAGTTGATGGAGTGGAGCACAGAGCTGGACCTCTTTGCAGTTTGATGGAGGATGAAATTCCTGTCTTTTGTCAAATACTTGACATACTTTTAGTTGATGACATTTTTTAATGACTCAAAATTGATTTACAGAGTACTTTAATGAACATTACCATGCCTTTAAAATATAAAGTACAGAAGTGTGTTATTCAAACAACAGCACTGAAATGCTACAAAACCTTTGATGGTCAAAGCTCATACACACGTGGACAAAATTGTTGGTATCCCTTAGTTAACTGTCCCTACGGTGAAACATGGAGGAGGCTCAGTCATGTTTTGGGGCTGCTTTGCTGCATCTGGCACAGGGTGTCTTGAATGTGTGCAAGGTACAATGAAATCTGTAGACTATCAAGGCATTCTGGAGAGAAATGTGCTGCCTTGTGTCAGAAAGCTTGGTCTCAGTCGCAGGTCATGGGTCTTCCAACAGGACAACGATCCAAAACACACAGCCAAAAACACCCAAGAATGGCTGAGAGAAAAGCGTTGGACTATTCTAAAGTGGCCTTCCATGAGCCCAGATCTGAATCCCATTGAACATCTGTGGAAGGAGCTGAAACATGCCATTTGGAGAAGACACCCATCAATCCTGAGACAACTGGAGCAGTTTGCTCATGAGGAGTGGGCCAAAATACCTGTTGACAGCTGCAGAACGCTCATTGACAAATACAGAAATCGCTTCATTGCAGTGATTGCCTCAAAAGGTTGTGCAACAAAATATTAAGTTATGGGTACCATCATTTTTGTCCAGGCCTGTTTCATTAGTTTTTTTTTTTTAAAATAATTATGTTAATCAGCAATTCAAAAGTGATGGCTGATTTTGATTATTTAATTTTCAATAAATTTTTATTTATTGTTACTTTTGTAAGTTTCAAGTGATTTCAGTGAGAATTGTGGGGTTTTCCTTCTTTAACTGAGGGGTACCAACAATTTTGTCCACGTGTGTATGGAGCTACAGATGAAAGTTTTTTTTGTTATTCCGTCATGTATTATGTTTTGACTGCATGGGAGTAAAATATTAGATAGATGTTTTTAAAGTGTATCTTTGGGAATGATTTCATTGTCAATTATATCATTTTAACAAGTATATCGTATTACAGCATTATGTAAAAATTTCAGATAACAGTTTTAAAAAATAACACTTATTTAGGTAGTTGTAGTGTTGTGTAGCTCAGTTTAGTGAGTTAAAAAGGAACTCTGGGGGTAAAGGATTACAAAGTAATGAACTACTGTAATTTAATTACTTTTGTCAGTAACAGAGTAACGCAACAAATTACAGTTCAAATATCTGTAATTAGTTACAGTTACTGGACAATAGAAACCCTCTTTACTTCGTTACTTAGGTTTTGTGGGCTGTGACATTTTCTCTCTGTTAAATGAAATGAAACGCAGATTAATTTAAAACAAAATGGAGGAACTGCCGCAAATGTGACCAAATGTGTGCGCAGAGTCGAGGATCGGTCAAAGTACAGACATGCAACCATTGCTGCAGTCAAGGGGCTTTCCAAACTGGTTCAAAGATGAGACAAAAAGAGATGCTGCAAGGAGTCCTGACATCTCTGCAGAGCAGAGACCCGCCTTGCGCACTGCCACTGATGTGTCGTTATTTGCCACGTCTGACTTTGAGCTGTTGTAACAGTAACTTATTTTTGTGTCATTTTTCACACTGTTGTCTAAATTCAAATGAAGCAGGTTATGTCTTGAACCATGTTCATACCTTTCACAAGGCTATTGCTTTAAAATTGTTTTTTTATTGAATTTTAGTTTTATTTATGTACCTTTATTTAATCTCAGACGCCCTATTGAGATTAAAAATCTCTTTTTCAAAGGAGCTCTGTTCAATGAAAGACAAGAGGATCTTGTTTGTGCGAAGCTGTTCTTTCCTTGAGAATTTGTATGAGTGGAAAAAAAAGTAAAGTAACGAGAAGTGATTTAATTACTTTTTCAAATAGGTAATGAGTAAAGTAATTTAATTACATTTTTGATCCAGTAACTAAGTAATCAATTACTTTTTAGAAGTAACTTCCCCAACATTGAATTTAACTCCAAGAAGAAATCTGATTCTGTGTACATTGATCGAGTTAAACAACTGACAGACTAAGTGTTAAATAATTGAACTATTTGAAAGTGTTCATTTCACTCCGTAAAGTGTGGAGCTATATAAACCCTGAAAAAGAGTTGAAATGAACTCTGTTGGAGTTCACACAGCTCCGGTGCGGCTGCAGAGCAGTCTATCTACGGTCGGTAACTTACACTGACTACGGATTGCTTGTGGTTCTTCTGCAAGCAGCATCTGCTGCAAACCTCGCTGACCTCTGAACTCACCTAGGTTCTTGCGAGAAGCCGCCATTTAAATATGACGTCATCGTAAACGAACCCTCATTCCGTCATGATTTTATTGTATATTCACAACACTTCTTTTTCTGCATGACTCACCTTCAATCAATGGATTTACAGGTGGACAGACTTTTCTGAACTCTCTAATCTGAGTGTGAATGTTAATGTTACACAAACTCACCATCAAGTCCAACAGCCTGATATCTCAGCCCAGACTCTGTCCTTTCTGTCGTTATCCTAGCATGTGTTGTATTAAAACAGACGGGGTAATTCTGGATCTCTGTGATCAGCCTCTCATCATGGTGCTGTATGGCCAAACTTATGTTCTACCACACACTTTGTGACCTCATGTCAGCAGGAATGATGTAATGTTTACAACATGGTGAAAAGAGCGAGTACAGCGAAGAAAAGGTTTTATTTTGAAAAACAAACCGCAAGCGCTTTACATTTGCTCACATGATTTCCGGTTTAGGTCGTAAATTGCCCCGACTTCTCAATAAAGTTCTACGGCTCAGCTCCAGTGTCCGGCAAACATTTCAAGCCAACAAAACGGATACGGAGAGCTGCAGAGGCCGGACTGGACAGGATGCAGAGTGAGTGCCTCTTGCACTTTTCATGTTACATAAAGACTCTGGCGTCCGCGCCGCAGCTGCACTGGAGCCAGACCGCATGCGGTGTGAGCCCAGGGACACTCCACTTTTAGCTGTGTACAGATGAAGTGTTGATCAGTCTGTTTTTGTCCTCTGAGCAGGTTTAAACCACGTCAGTGCCTTTAAAATGTTGGATTATTGGTGCAGTAGATGCAGATGCTCCTGGTAAGCAGCGTTCTAAGCCTTTGTTGCAGAAACTCAGGAATCACCTAAAACCTATGAGAGACGCCCCTCTCAGGTGTACCGTACCTACCTGGGCTTTGGTTGTAGTACGGACCTCCGTTGACATGGTTCTGAGTTCCGACTGGCTGACCGATCACAGAGGGGGGCCGGCGGTACGGCAGGGACCCCCCCACCTGAGGGGTCTGCTGTCGAGGCTGAGGCCGGTTCATGCTGTAGAACTGAGGAACGATGGGGCCTAATGGAACACAGGGATGCCTTCAGAAATCTGTAAGTCCATTCAAAAAGTTCTGCAGGGTGGAGTTCTGAACCGGTTTGGAGCTCAGGCCATCATGTCAAAAACCCTCAATTCCTTTAGGCAGTTTAATGAAGGCTCGTTCAGAATGTTCTGTTTCACTAACAGCAGATCAGAACTTTTGAGTCCTCAGCTGTTTCCTCACAGTCAAAAAGGAAATGAAGGAAATACTAATGTAGACATTAATGATGATGGTTCAAGCACAGACATGCAGCTAAAGAAGCATCTTTCTTGGTCAGAAAAGGTGAGGATAGATGCAGGAAGCAGACGCACAGCGGACTGTGAAGGTGACGGATACTTTGTCACTCACCTTCAGCAGGTGGTGAAGAGGAGAGCAGTGGAGGAGAGGGGGCAGGAAGAGGGAGAGAGGACACCTCCGACTGGACCTTGGGTTTGTTAGGCGACAAGTTAGACGGTGGGGAGGTGTTTGATTGTGAGCTTGTTTGGGGAGGTGAGTTTGGAGGCAGAGGAGCTTTGGGATGAATTAATGTTGATGTGGAGGAGGAGGAAGAGAAGGAGGATGGAGTGGAGGAAGGTGAGGGGGAAGAGTTAGGAGCAGTGGAGGAAGAACTAGCTGGTCCAGCAGTGGGGGAGACTTCAGGAAGGAGAAAAGAGTAAGGAGTTAGGAGGTGAAGAGGGCAGCAGGAGCAAATGTTGAAATGGTTTCTGCTAATATTTTAATTAACCACTAAATTAGAAAGAGGATCTCTGTAGAATCTGGTTTAAACTATTTCATGGATTCATTTAAGAGTTCCAAATATCCTTTATTATCTGTCTCCGATCATCTTTTGAATTACTCAAAAGCATTCCCATGATTATGACAGAGATCCTTCTTTAATGTGCTGACCAAAGCTTAGAATGAGTTACGAGGTTTTAGATCAGTCACATCATTATGATTATTCAAAAGAACTCATTCTTCATTTAACTGATATTTTAAGTCTCCCTTATACGTTTTCTTTTGTACTATCACTAGGGGTGTAATGATTTGTTTTATTGATTTGATTCATATCATAATTTGTGGCTGATGATCTGATTCACAGCTGATATTTGTTCATTTTGAATGATCTGATTCACTGACTGAAAATGGATTCAGGACATCTTCAGACATAAATTCCCTGGTTTGGACAGTGCAGGTGAAGTTTTCCAGATTCCTTGTGTTTCTTGCAACATAGTCAAGCATAAATGAAATATGTGTACAATATTACCGTTCGCAGTCAAATGTTCGAAAGGTTCTCCCTCAACGACTTGTACAATTTTCCCGAGCCCGCGTTATTAAAGGGAAAGCTGTTTACATCTGTTGTTTACTTGGTAGAAGAGTAGACAGAAGTGGGAACTCGCAATAGGATCTCTCCCGATTGGCCAAAGTTCTTTTCATAGATTCGATGACTCAGTTATGACTCACAGTGACTTAGACCAGTCAACGTAGGCCGGTGCCAATATGGCAATAAACTATCAGGAAGTAACAGAAAAGGCTTCATTTCTCGTGAGCCGGAGGTAAGGCATTTCATATGGGTGACATCACACCATGTTACGTCCAGTAACATACACAAGTCTATGTTTGTGATCCACGGGAAGGTGTGTGTGTGTGTCTCCTATGCAGGTGGGTTCTGTCTCTTACCTGGGAAAGTGGAAGGAGGTGAAGGTGTTGGAACGGCTATGGGAACACCCACACTGCCGCTGCCACTGTTCTCCCTGCTGCTGCTCCGACTGCTGCTGCTGGGGTGGCTGCCTCCACTGCTACCGCTGCACGCGTGCACACACACACACACACACACACACACACACACCGGATGACAATCAATGTCCCTTCATATCTTTCTTCCAGGTTGTTTCAGCTCAGAAACCCAAAAAGACGAGCTGCTCACCAACGCAAAAGTAAAAGAACTTCACACAAAGCCCAGCAATCTCTGTGAGGTCCTCACAGCATCTAAACACCTGCTGACCAACATGCTAAAGTTGGAACCAGAACAACATGAGAGCCAGAGACCTGTAGTGGGTTCACCTGTAGCTCTGATCTCTGTGCTCACCTGGTTCCTGAAAAACCCCTGCAGTGACTGTTCCTGCTGCAGCTGCAGGCAGAGGAAGTCAGACCTCTGAACTGACTCTGTGAAAACTGAACCCAAAACCATCTGATGAAGAATGAGCCAAACTCCTCTATAACAACATATTGAGCTAAACACCAAACCGATCTGAAGACACACAAACACAGAGAAAACCCAAATCCACCGCTGCTCAAAATGACAGAGAAGATGGAGTTTAGGATTTTCAGGATTCAAATAAGCAAAGGCAACAGGAAAATGTTTCAAAGCCACTTCCAATTATTCCAAAACCATATGGAGTTAAACAATCAGAGGAACAGTCTGAAAGAATCACTGATACTACCAATACTAAAAACACAGAGAGGATGAAGATGAAACAAAGAGGGTTATTAGAAAACTGATGTCAAAATGACAATTGGTCCAGATTGAAGTCACACAACAGACTTTTGGTTTTTATTTAAAAAATATTTCAATCAGAAGCAGGAATGGTTATAAACAGGAATGAATGCAAGAATTACTACAGAGAAAATGAATGAAATTGAATGGAAAAACAATGCTTAAGGCACACAGGAAAGCCTTACCAACCAGATTATCAACCCTCCAGACTCAGACAGTGATTGTGGAAAGGTGCGTTTAAAAAAAAACTTATATGATGTGTTTTACAATGAAAAAGAACATGTCTGGGTAAACGATGTATAACTTGATCAGAAATGTTAAATTATCAGTAGGGGCTGAAACTATGAGTTTAGGCTTCTTTTTGGTCCTTTTCTCTCATGTGAAAATTTAAAACCATAATTACTTTAAAAGAAGGAAATAAACATTAAAATGACAACGGACTGACTAGAGCTGCTTCAGTGAGTACATTGATAATCCACACAGGAAAGAGATAAAAAGATTTTTTAAAAAAACAAGACAAAGGCAGAAATGTAAAGGAAGAGCAGAACCTCAGTAGGATAAAACATGTCCACAGGTGGAGCTGAACTCTGTCATTGTGTTCTTGTCTGTTTATAAAGAAGAATAAATGAGGGGCGCGGCAGCCAGTGCTGGACTGGACGGACGCCACATGCCTCTGAGGTGAAGAACCTGAGGAATCCATCGCAGCCACTGAACATTAGAAATAAGTCAGTGTCTCAATAATTATGCTCTAAAATATGATTCCAATAATCTGAAAGTCTACACCTAAGCTGACATCGTCTTGGCTGTTTTAACTTCACATGAAACTTTGCATTTCTAAAACTGTTCATCAACACCGAAATCCCCGCATTTACTTAACGTCTGTTATTCTCTTGTTCAGCAGCAACATGGAACTGAAGCTAATGAGACAACAAAAGCTGAAAAGAATGAGCACAGACACACGGAGAACATTTGTTAGTGTAAGCAGAGCAATAGCACTGTGTCCTCTGTGGCAGTGGTCCCCCAACCACCGGGCCGCGGACCGGTACTGGTCTGTGGATCAATTGACAGAGGCTGCAGGGGAAATAATTAATTATACCAGTTTTTTTTCTTTTTAGTCTTGAAAATCTTTTTTTTATTTTTAAATAACCATATTCTCTCAGCTGCACCTTCGATCACTTGAGCTGTAAAGTTTGGTCAGAGCAGCAACATGACTATGTCTGAACAAGCTTTTATTCTGAAATATCTTTTGGTTTTGAAGATGACAGGATTCTCTCGGTTATATTTTGGTCACTTGAGCGCTAGGAATAGTAAGGTGGCGTGTAAATATGGTGTGATTCCCACACACCGAGCCTGTTTGCATAACATTCATAACAATAATAGGCAGAGGATGTCACCCGAGTTTGATGTTCTACTGGTGTTATTTATTAATGTGAATACATCTGCTCTGCATTCAAGTAGAGTACTGACGTCCTCAGGGGTTGACCGGTCGGTCTGCAGCCACTAAAAGGTTGGGGAACAAAATCTCACTCTGTGGGATTCAAAAATGTTTAAATCAAAACTACTTTTACCTTTATTAATTTATTGTTTTATTCGTTTGTACCGAAGGTAAATCCATGTGATTAATATCTTAACCAAATCACTTTTTTTGCTGTTATTACAGACATTTCTATTTCTTTGCTGTCAACAATTTATGGTGCATTTTAAATGCAGACAGAACCCAAGAAAACACAGGCAGCTGCACATTTCAGACTCACAGACCACAGAAAAAAACAACCAAACCAAGATAGGAAAGAAAGTCTGTAGAAAGATTTCAATAATGAGCAAATATTTTGGAAAGATATGGTAAAATTGTATGAACGGATCTGTAACTTGTTCTTGAACAAATAAAGTTTTCTTAATCTTTTTTAAACTACAGGTGCTCTTAGATACACATTTTTTATTGTGATCCAGGAAATTCAAATTCACAAAATTCACCACTATTTTTTTTAGTTCAATTGCATTTGCCTCATTGACCAGTTCTGACCAGTTCTGACCAGCATATGTCCTTCTATTACTTGTGATGTTTAGACGCCGTTTCATTCAACAATGCATCTTTGATACTGTGCATGAATGACACATTTTCTAGACGTAATGTCTTAATTTTAACAGATCCAAAATGTTTGCTCAAGTTTGGGGATAGTGACAGCAGCTTTGATTAACTGGGAGGCAAAGACTGGAAGCATTAAATGCTTAAAATGATGTATATATTATGAGATCAGGGGTTAGTCAGAACAAAAAAAAACAAAAACAAAACAAAACTAACTAGCATGAAGCTTTTTAAAAACCTTATATTCAGCAACTTTTTCTGTTTCATTTGGGAATAAAGATGTGAAGGTGAAACACTGACTTGAATATTTTAAAGAACGTGGTTTTGGAAAGTATCTACTTCCCGTCATCACGAGCAGAAATGCTGAATATAATGCTTTTAGCAGAAAGAAACAAGCAGATTTCAGCCGAGCCAGCCAACTTAGAGCAGGAGGAGGAGTCTCGCTCAGGGAGCCATGTTTCCACCCGCTACCTGTATGTTCGAGGACGCTGGTTCAGCGTGGCAGTGCGGGCTGGACTTGAAATCTGTCCAGCAGCCGCAACGTTTCTGGTTGGGCTGGAGACATAATCGTTGGGCACCACTGGGGGGCGTACTGGCTCCAGAGTCCTGTAAGGTGAGTTCTTCCTGTACACGCAAAAGGCTGAGTTAACAGAGGAATAAAAGCATGGTTGTAGTGGTGAATCATCCAACAGTGAGAACACTTTGATCCATCCAGGAAGTAGACAGGTTCCAGTTCTGAATGGAAAAAAGTAAAGCAATAAAAACAGAAAATATTTTTTTATTTAAATGGTATTGGCCTGATACATAACTGCTTGCCTATATTTTGATCTTTTGTAAAAGCGTTCCCAGTGGTCTTTTAGCTATGATTTTGCTGTTTTCTGCAGCTTCAGCAGCTGACATAGTCTCCCTGCTCCATCCTATTCTGATGAATCCACTTGCAGACACACAGATCCATGTACGTCCCTGTTTGCCTCATTTAAGCTGGTATCTGGCTCAAAACTATACGGCTGGCTAGCTCCAATATTGCTCGCCATTTTTGTGAGGTTGTGAGGGGCTGTAAGCTAGCGGGAGAGACTGTAAACAAAAAGGATGATGGGATACAGCGGAGGGTTACTTCTGTGCCAACATTCCTGTCCACCACTTGGAGGCGTATTTCCAATGAACTCCTGCTGCTCTGCAGAGACTGCGCTCTAAAAAGCAACAGTTTTTAAACATTTTGGCTAAAAATGGCATAATCCTAATTAGCACTGGGAACCCTTTTATAATAGATCAAAAGATAATCAGAGTGAGGCTCTAAATAAAATGAAGACATTAGTTCACAAAGGGTTGTATTTAGACTGGAAAAATCATTTGGTCCGGATCAAGTCCTGAATCTTGCCGTTGGCTTGTGTTCAGACTGCGGACTCTCAAGCGGACTTTCCTGTTTCGAATCAAAGCTTGTAAACAAAACCACGTGACCAAAGCTCTCTTCACTCATTGACTATGAATTATGAGGGCGGGGCACAGCAGCTAGAGGCAAAAATAATAGAAGTTCTGAGCTTTGCAGTCCCTGTTGGGATATCTCACTAATTCAAACTTTAGATTTTGTTGACCAATTTTGATAGTCTGTGTAAACGTCAGGTCCAACACTTTTTACTGGTACTTTGGTACGGTTGAGGCATGGTGTAGGATGGTTACTGGCAAGAAGACGGCTATGACGGTAGGATGATAAGCCTTTAGGACATATGGATTGTCAGTAAAACAGTGAGTAACAATGTGAATCACGGTAAATGTTGTTTTTATGAACCTGTATTCAACCCACCATACTTCAATGAGTTGCAGTGTCTCATCATTGTGGTGTTATGGCATTGTTTTTAAGAGAATTCTGTTAAGGAACTACAAGGTGGGTTTTAGGATGACATCACAGCAGAAACAGGTGCATGTCGTATAATGAGACACTGAAAAGCATGTAAGATGTGTTTCAGTGGTGTTAAAATAAACAATTTTTTCTTGTTTGATAACATGACAATCGTTGCTTTACATTTGTCCGAGGCTCATCCGTTGCATTAATCCTACTTTGTTTACATCATGTGACCACCGGCTACAGTGGCCGTTTTGGTCCAGTTGTTCCACTCGGAATGCAGAATGTATTCTAACTGAGAAATCTAAGATCAAACTGAACCACAGTTCGATTGGAAATGAACCGAGACCACCTCGGAAGATGGACCAGTTCCTGGTCCCAGACCAGGCTCCGCTTGGGGGTTTTCAGACTGAAAATTTGTTCTGGATTATTGGGGGACATGAACAAACCAAATGTGTCCAGTCTGAATACAGCCTAAAATTTTGATCACGTTTAGCCCTGCATGTTTGGGGTAATAAAGTTTCAAAAATAAGCACAACTGTAATCTAGTCTAATCTGGTAGATCGGTGTCACCAGCACAACACTGACGAATCAAACCTTACTGTCATAAAAACAAAACATTTGACACATTTTAGTTATAGGCACAGCAGTACCATCATGACTTCAGACTAAATCCTCACTGGATTAAAGTTACGCTGCATTTTTGCTTTATGCTGGAGTAGAAATTATTCTGCTAAAGTCATGTTTTAAAGGTCAAGATGTTTTTAAGAACATCAGCTTATCACGACTCCATGAAATGGCAGAAATGTTACACATAAGCGTTTTATTTTATGTAAAGACTCTCTAAAGTTAAATGTAAGTAAACAACATTTTCTGGGATTTGTATTCTTAATATGTAATAAATTGTAGTTTTGAAAAAAAAAATTAAAAGACTAGAGACAGAAAATGGTAAAAAAAAGGTAAGTGAGGAAGACAAAAGCTTTTGAATGTATTTTATCAATCGGAATCACTGATCTGTGGTTTCATATGACATGAATTTTTTAAGTTTAATTTATCAAAATTTTCTTTCATTAGAAATGGAAATGATCAGACTAAATCCGTCAACTGTCTGTTGTTATGTGTGTGTGGTCATAGGCCTGCTGATGACAGCATGAGGCCAATCTACTGCTGTGTCTTTGTCCCTTGTCTCTCCATGTATGCAAGAGTGTGTGCGTGTGTGTGTGTGTGTGTGTGTGTGCGTGTGCGTGTGTGTGTGTGCGGTGTGTGTAGACTCTGGCGTACTTGGCTTGTTAACATAGCTTAGTTCCAACCAAATGCTCTGAGGCTTCTGTTCCTTCTTTCCTGCAGTCACAGACTTGGAACAAACCTCCTTTAGCTGCAGTCAGACTTTTATTTAGAAAGTCTGGGCTTTGCAGAGGACCTCACATTGGTAAACATCAGTATAAATTTGTGTAGAACCCCTATACCGGGAGCCCCCATCGATTGGTCTTAGGACTGTGGTTCAATGCATTTACAGCATAAAAGGAGTCCATCCACAATGTATAATTGCGGACACAACAGCCGGTTAATCAGCAGGTTGACAGCAAGGGACAGGAACCCAGAAACAACCAACAGATGGGTAAGATGGTCCCCAGCCAGCTGGCCTTGGAAAATCAGTAAACCTGACTGCATGTGAGCAAGTACAGAATAATCAAAGTACTGCTGGAAGTCCTTTACTTCAAAAAGAAAAAAAACACACAATATGACCAACTGTTCAATCCAGCTCGCCTTTAACAAGACTAAAATGATGCTCAATCTCAGTTTCCATCACTTTGCCACTAAAATGGTCCAACATTTACTTTAGATCTCCACACAGATGCCTGATGAGAAACAGAGAATGAAGATCAGGAAAGATAACAGGATGATAAACATAAATAAAGCAAGAAAAACAGATGACTCTAGAAATTGAGTTAAATTAAGAAAAGGATGAGAAGAAAAATCCAGCTGGATGACCTACATTCTCCAAAGAAAGAGATGGAGAGACAATGGTGATATTCCTCAAAGCAATCAGTGTGTGAGAGTGTTTGTGTGTTTGTCAAACCAATAACTTTACAACAAAAATATGTGAAAAGCAGTACATTTTCTTCAAAGACTCTTCAGTAAAGGAGTTTGGTTTTCGATTTGACTCGTTCATATTGTTTACAACATAAAACCTGAAATTTCCTCACCCATTTAAAGCATTTCATATTTTAAAAAGCATACAAGTGACACAGGAGTTGCAGTGAAAACACATTCATCCAAAAAAAGGTAGAAAACATTTGTTAAAGGATGACTTAAAGGGAATGAAGACAGAGAGGATTTAAGGGGCTTAAAGAGCAGTGCTGATCTGAGAACTTACCCCAAGATGCCTTTGCCTGCCCTTGGAGGGCTGGGTGGTTTTTGTGTGGGTGGGGTGGTTCGGGACAAGCTCCCTCCTAGATTCATGTTTTGCTGGCCGTTCCCCTACAGAACAGACACATTTGTTTCATTTCATTTCTGATTTCCTAAAGTTTTCTTCTGTTAGACAGAACTAAGCAGACAGTTTACTACAAACCCAATTATAAAAAAAGTTATTTCAAAGTAAAGACATCAGGATTTTGGTTGACATTAGTAAGTTGGACCTGTTCTCGTTCAATCAACCAGCATTTGAAGCTATGTTCACTCTGCCCTCAACAACACCAGTAAAAGAGAGACCTTCCAATGAAAAGTCTATGCAAACAGGATTATATACACGCATTTCTTCCACATTCAAAATTTGCTTTGTCTCGTAGCTACGCAAGTTTCTATGACTGTCTTCAGGCTCTATGTATAAAACCGGAGTTGAAAGTTAAACCAGGCTGAACTTTGAGTTCAGGGATTCTGATTTGGTAGTGACGTGTAGAAGAGTTTTCCCTTTACTAATTCATGGAAGTGCCAACTGTTTGTAAACATGATCATGGAAGAGAAATTAAAAACTGCATTTACTATATCAGAATGGAAATATGAAAAAAAACAGCCTGGAATGACATTTGTAACACTTTAACATTTCACTCCAAGCCTCTTCCAACTGTAGGTGGCAAACGAGTGCTTGGAAACAGTAGAAAAAGATCAAGAAGCTCCTCCCTGCTTTTCCTGTATGAACACCATGGGCTATATGCACATTCAAGAGTGTGCATTTAGCACGTTCCTGAACGCTCATCACATGCCTCTAGTGAACGTAGCATCAGAGTGTCCGCAGTAATAGCGTATGACAAATGTCGTGAACTATTTACCCTTTTTTCACCTTCATCAAAGCCCAAAGCTGTTTACAGTCACAGTCCCATTCATCCATACAAACACATTCACCAGAAACATGTGGGATCAGTGTTTCTGCCTTGGACACTTTGGTACACGGGCAGGCAAAGGTGGAAATCTGTGAACAGAAGTCGACTGCTCTACCTCTACACCACAATCCCTGAATGATGACTTTGTATTTGTTCATTAATGTTAGGAAAGAGAAAAGGTGGAAACAAAATTCTTAACTGACTAGTGGATCTATGTATGAGCATGACTATGAGCTGTAAACTGAATAAACTCTTGGAATTACAAATGAAGGAGTGATCCTCATCTGCAGAGTGACTGTGGTCTGCTGGGGTGGCTTAGCGTACAGCCGATACTTCCTTCTTCCGGTGTGATTGAGACTCAGATGTCATCATGAAAAGCAACAGTGATGTCCAACTGGGAGCAGAACATGTGATAGATTACAGAACACAATAAGAGACTATATTTCTATGTGTCCAACCATCATGTCTTTAGACTAGAGTAGATTCAACTGTATTTTCATTACACTTTGAGAGGTACAACATAATAAAATGCAATTGTGTTTAACCAGAGTGCAACAAGCAGTAAAGTGCAGGATATGAACATATAAAAATGAGTTAAATATGCATAGATCGTATATCTTGCAATTGTATTTATATCTGTCGATGTGCCTTCCACTCCCACACACATTCCATACACTTTATTAGGTGCACTTTGCTAGTATCGGGTTGGACTCCTTTTGCCTTCAGAACTGCTTTAATCACTGGTGGCAGAGATTCAACAACGTTCTGGAAACAGAGAGTTTGGTCCATATTAACATGACAGCATCACACAGTTGCTGCAAATTTGTCAGCTGAACATCCATAATGTCAATCTCCCGTTCCACCACATCCCAAAGGTGATCTATCGGGTTGAGATCTGGTGACTGTGGAGGTCATTAGAGTCCAGTGAACTCATTGTCATGTTCTAGAAACCAGTCTAAGATGATTCCAGCTTTATGACATAGAGCCTTATCCTGCTGGAAGTATCATCAGAAGATGGTACACTGTAGTCACTAACTATACTTAGCAGCAATACTGAGGTAGGTTGTGGCATTGTAACCATGCTCAATGGATAGTAAGGGATCCAAAGTTTGCCCAGAAAATATTCCCAACACCATTAGACCACCACCATCAGCCTGAACCATTGAGGCTCAAGCTGGATAGATCTATGCTTACATGTTGTTGATCCCAAATTCTGACCCTACCATTTGAAAGTTGCAGAAGAAATGGAGACTCATCAGACCAGTTTTCCAATCTTCTATTGTCCAGTTTTGGTGAGTCTGTGTGAATTGTAGCCTCCATTTTCTGTTCTTAGCAGACAGGAGAGACACCCGGTGTGGTCTTCTGATGTTGTAGGCCATCTGGCTCAAGGTTGAACGTGGCGTGTGTTCAGAGATGTTCTTCTAATGGTAATTTGAGTTACTGCTGCCTTTCTATCAGCTGGAACCAGACTGGCGATTCTCCTTTGACTTCTGGCAAAATCATCCGCATTGGCCTTTTAACTATGATTATGCAGTTTTTAGAAAAAAAAACCAACAACGCTTTGTAGGGTTTTTTAAGTCATGTTTTTTACACCTCAGCAGGATCTCAGAAGAAAGTCGCCTCTGGGTTGTGGGCGGGACTGTTAGAAACAGAAGTAACACTGGGTTAAATCCTTTGTTTACACTCTCCGGCTAGTGTCTAGCACCTCTCAAGCTCAGGCTAACATTAGCATGACAAAATCAGAGCTTAGCAGCTGTACGGTTAAGAGCAAGATGGCAGTTCAGAGGAGGAAAATGAAGACGTTCATAGATCTATTTGCCTGAAAGTAGATGCATCAGAATGGAGCAAAGAGACTTTGGCCTGCCCACAGCAGCTGCTGCGTTACAAACCCGAGCTCTTTCAAACAACGAGTTTGCATCTGATCCGGATCCAACACAATTTGAATAAAGAAATACTCAGAAATTGAGTTTATTCTTAAACATGTCCTCCACCATGAGAAAAAAGCTACAAGAAGCTAAAATAACCCAAAAATAAAATTTCAATTCTTTAAATTATAATCGTAAAAATGTTTTATGCCAAAAAGTATAAAGAGTTAAAAACAATTAAGCAAAAGGCAATCAAGAAACTCCATCTGAAGGATCCCCAAGGTACTGTATTGAATGCAGTACGATGCAGGAAATACCTTGAAAGAGACAAAAGAATGGTGCACAAAGCTTCAATAAATGCAACATGTGTTAAATGCTACTTTGGTCAAATTAAAAAATAGGGAAAAAGACCAACTCTGAAGGCTGGAAAGTTGCTAATAAAATTTTAAATCACTTAAAGAAACAAAAAAAATATAATACAGTTTTAATAAAATACAGTTCTCCAGTTTATCTTGACTCCACAAACATTCTCTAAGTCATAGGTCTGAGAACTTCAAACCTATGACTGTGAGAAACAAATAACAGCTCATTCTGTTTCTTTTAGCAGAATGAATCTTCTAGAGTACAATGACGACAGAGCCTTGCTTGGTGTGACGAGATCTACGCCTGAATCTGGCTGTTAAAACCCTCACAGGAAAGTTTAAACTATATAAACTAAATCATCCCCATCAGTTAGCCGTTTTCGTTCTAAATTGTGTATAAATGTATTAGCGGGTCCTTACCTTAAACCTCATCAACCACTTTACGCGTCAGTGACAGCAGTTGGACAGGAGGAAGAAACAGAAGAAACATGTTGAGTTTAGTTAGTGAAATAAACTCTCATTTCTAGTGTAAGAAACACAGACATGGAACTGGAGGACACAAGGAAAGGTTGGAGATGCAGACAGAGCGATCCTGAAGCAGGTCAGAGGAGACAGACTCCATGTTGGGGATGGATGTGACATCACAACCGAGAAGAGTGTGTTCGAAAGAGGTGCTGCAAACTGAAAGTCACTTTCCCTTCACAATACTAAGAGGGATTCGTACTGAATTCACTTAATGCCTTACTGGTTTAAATTCCCACAGAATTATGTCATCATGCATGTAGGTTTAGATGCACTAACTCTCAGGAAACGAGTTCTTGTTCCCAGTGCTTATATGCTGGTTGTCTTTAGATAATTCAAGATTGAAAAAGAAAATACAGCTAGCAATCAACAGTTCTGTAAACTTTAGCTACACAAAAAATGGGGGGGAAGGCCTTTCCCTGTTAATTCTATTCAATAATGTTTTTTTTATTAACTATTTCTATGTAATTTTATTATTGTATGCTGTTTCTTAGAGCATTTGCTTGGATTTACTTTCTTTGCAGCTTTTACGAAGTTCTCCATTTTAAATCTCTATTTTGTTTAGTGTTGACTTACCTTGACTCCATGTCCGATGTCATCTAGCATGTTGTAGTCAATGGGCTTCCTGATGTAGCGCACAGGCCTCTCTGAGTTAGAGGGCGCCACGATTTTATGAGAGCGACACGTGTTCTTGTTGGTGGTTAGGATACCAATCTCTCTCCTCGCCACTTTTTCCTTGTGAATGTCAACCGTCTGGAAAGAAAAAGAAAGAAAGTGAATGTCAGCGTGAAAGACCAACCAAACTTCACCTTGATCATCAAATCACTGCAGCAGAGTTTAAAGTTAGAGACATCTGATCCTAATTCAGATTATTTAAATGTTTGTCCTAAGAAGTTGAGGACTGTTTCCTGATTGTAGCAGCACAATGAGAAGAGAAATTCCTGCCAACACTGAATTAAGGAACTCTACCTACAGAAAAATGTCAACTTCAGCACAGAAAGTCTCAGTTCTCGCTTAAGATTGCATGTATTGCTAGTCTGTCAGTTTATGCCATTAGTCTTGTAGACACAATGAGACTGCAGAACAGACAAACTCTCTTTATTTTAATGTTGTTAAGCAGTTTGCTAATGTTTCAAAATATCTTTTCCAAGCTTTTTATAACCCCATAAATGAGGTGAAGAATAGAAACCCAGGAAAGGATTCAGAAGCACATTTCATGATCATCTGTGTTCCCCACTGTGGGTATTTTTGGAGAAATTTGAATATGGATGACAGTCTGTGCTGAAGCCTGGAGCCAGGAGGAAAAGACACATTTTTAATGGTGAAGCTCACAGTATAACAATTCCTGTTTTATTTTCTGAAGAGAGATTTTTTACTGTTTCAAGCTAGTGTTAAAAGTGGGAAATTGATTTAATCTCGTTGAAACTGTGAGGTTTTCAATCAGTGCTCCTGCTAATGCAACTATGAGTGAAGATCATGGCAAGTCTATAAGGAGGGAAATGGAACAAATGAAGGCTGAATAATGTGTGAATTACAGAAAACTGTGAGACTGACAATTGTGCCACAACAGCTCTAAACCCATTTCAGTACAATCCAGAAGCTTCTCTAAAGGTTCACTCAAGGACTGAACTGAAATTAGGTTGAACAGTTATAGTATTAAGCCAACTCATTCATCATGTGTTTTTATTATCATTTTTAATTCATTTTGGAATTGGAATTGGTTTAGTTTCCCTCCCCTCCCCCTGGCGTTCCAAATAGGAAGTACCAACTGAAAGTCAAACTCCCATAGACTTCTATTTAGACATGAACAGCTATTACTCTTTTTTTTTCTAGAATAACCATTCTTGCTCTGGTGCCTTTTTTAACCCATTCTTGCTAAACCTAATTTTTTTCTTATTATATTTGTAAAAGCATGTGGGGCCTGCTGGCCCCGACCTCGAGCTCTAAAACATTTGATTGACAGATCCTCCTGAGCCCGCTTTCGATGGAAGGGGTGTGACTTTCCAACAAGCTCACTCCTGATTAGCAAGAGTGGTTACCATAGAAATGATGACTCAGACCGACTTGGACCAATCACTGCTTTCTAATGCTGTCTGGTTCCAACATGGTGAAGTTTGTATCACAAAAATGGCGACTGAATTGACTTAATTTCGTTGTAACCAGATATAAGCAATTATTTATGGGTGATGTCATACTCACTCTGTTCCGTTCTCTCCTGGAGAGACGAATGAACGACTTGGATCAATGAGTAAGAATGAATAACATCATTCCCACAGATTTCAACTCAAACCCCGAGCTAAGCCTGGCGCAGCTAACGTTAGCACAGAAGCTAGCGGAACAGTACGCGCTGCAGACAAGAGCGTGGAGAGTTAAGTAGGGTAGTTTATTACGTAAAAAGGGTTTTACGTGGATTTAAATACTATCAAGATCTGCAACCCGCTTTCTAGCAGAAATGAGTCAAATAAACCAGTGATTCTTATCATGTTTGTGAATCAAAAGCACAAGTTAGCTCTGATGAAGCAAAGAAAATACCTAAAAGGGACGACTGTTTGTTTGAACGACCATCTCATTAAAACCAATGCTGAACTGGCAAAGCACGCCAGGCTCCTAAAGCGGCGGAAGCAGATCCAAGGCACCTGGGTGCTGAATTCCAGGATCTACGTTAAACCACTTGGTCCACCAGACCTGTCCAAGGTACTGGTTAGCAACAACACAAAAGACTTTGAGAAGTGTGTGATCATGGACGTCTGAGCAGTTAATTGAAGTAAAATAGGAGTAAAATAAGAGTTCAAGAAAATATGACGCAAAAGATCTACCGCTGTCTCTGGAAGTCAACTTTGGCCCTGATTTTTAGCAGAGATTTCTGACCTGACTAAAAAAAAAAATTCTATACTTGTGTTATGAACATGATTTTACAGTTTTCAAATGGCTTTTAAAGAAGTCCAGGCTTCTTATTTGCATCAGATGACAGAGTCATCTCGATGAGCATATTAGCTCACACATCTCCAAATCATCACAGTCTTTTGGTAAACTTTTCAGGCGCCTCTGGGAATACCATGGAATCCAGCTTGAGACTAAAGTTCTATAAGGACGCCATCCTGACTTCTCTGTTCTATGGATCTGAAGCCTGGGTGCTGTACTGACGACACGAGAGGAAGCTGGAGCAGTTCTACCTGTTGTGTCTCAGAAGAATTGCACATGTGAAATGTCAAGAAAAGAACTCAAACACTGAAGTTCTTCAGCTCTACAAAATATCTGTCATTGAGTCGTTTCTCATAACTCCGCAACTTTTTTGGACTGGCCACATGATTCGTATGGATGACAAAAGGCTGCCCAAAACTATTTTCTTCAGTCACGGAGCACGTTCTCTGAGTGGACAGATGAAACTTTATAAAGACACTCAAGATCGACGTGAAACGATGCGGCATAGCTGTAGACGCATTGGCGC
The DNA here is from genome assembly GCA_016861445.1 of Oryzias woworae. Classification (NCBI taxonomy): domain Eukaryota; kingdom Metazoa; phylum Chordata; class Actinopteri; order Beloniformes; family Adrianichthyidae; genus Oryzias; species Oryzias woworae. Next base: position 3,238,401 of record BOLG01000197.1, read on the forward strand.
TGGACAGGACACTGTGGCGCTCACACTGCAAGAATGCCATTCTGCACTTTGAAGATAACTATATGTCATCACTTGAACACAAGCAAACACATAAAAAATCTGGGGGCAACAAGTCGATCGTCAGCTTTTCATTGGATATCGGCCTCTATGCACATCGACACACCCATTACCATAAACAATCGTGACCAAAGAGCCATTGTGTTGACGGCTCACTCCACTACAGCTGACAAAAAGTCTGCAGTTATCACAGCGAGAACTTTGTAAACTCTGTTCAACCAGAAGAACAGCTGCTAATCAGGCAGCAGAAGAAGGAATACAGTCTTGACAAAGGCCCTAATCATGTCAATACGCTTGGTTTCCTAAAGTGATTTATGTCAATGATTTTTCCAAAGAAAATAATCAGAACATGTCTTCAATTTTTGATACTAGATTTAGGTAAATGACTTTTCTAATGAAAAACTAAATAAATGTAAAATAATAATAATCTGCATATATTTTTCTGATGTTTAATACTTGTCCTGTTTTTCTAATGAAAAATAAACTGCACATTTTTTTAACTTTTGACAATCGATCCGCATATTCTTTGATAAAGCCATAATAGTGTGATATCTATTTACATAGTCATGGGGTTTATTGTTACTAAAGGGTTCTTAATGACCTGAATCCATGTTGATAAGGTATAAATATCTAATCATAAGTCACAAACCAGATAATGATAATTTAAGTAAAGTAAATGGTAAGGTCGGTAAAGTATATAAGTGCGTTTCCTCCAACTCCCTTTCAAACAATCTATAATTTAATGCCTAGTTATCCTATGTTTGATATGTTTTTATGGATGCAAACCTCTGTTGATTGATTGTGTTACATGTATTATTCTTGCCTGGTGCTTGAAATAAACCTTTTCAAATCAAAAATCAAATCAATCATTCTGTTTAACAACCAGCTATTCTTTACTTTTACATGTTTGATTTTTTGTTTCTTGGAATATACTGATGTCAGTCCAATGACACGGCTATGGCTGTGATATTGGGCTATATAAATAAAATTGAATTGAATTTAAAAATCAAATTTACAAAAAGTGTGAATTCCCCATGTGTGTGACTTTACCACAAGTGTGACTTTACCACAAGTGTGAATTTACCAAAACAAAATATTTACTGATGTAATCTTAGTACTTCTGGTTCAGACTTTGACTCATCAACATGCAAAGGCATTCCTGCATATGAACGCATGACATTTGATAGCGCTAGTGACTGGATGAAGTTTTGCCTACACAACAGATGTGAACAGAAGGCAGTTTTGCCATGTTAACTACAGCCTGCACTGCCTTAACAGAGACAGAAGCATGTCATTATTGCTGCATGGAGCTTTCTGAATGTCTAGAGCTGCAAGGCTTTGAATGGATCCTCTGTATCTCTGAAAACTAAAATGTTCTTCCTGTGAGCACAGACACAGATGAAGATTTTAGCCTTCATCAGATTAAGACTTTCCATCAAACAGAAGCGTTTTCTCAGACGTAAGCGGCGTGCCAGCCTCTGTGCGTGAGGATGAAGATGCAGCACACAGCTGCAGAGCTGGATATTTGTTTTACACAACTGTGGACGTCTGTTTGGATTATAAGCAGTGCTTCAAACTACAACTGTAGAGTGCAATCACACTAACAAGCATACAGCGTTTACTGGATTTGTGCAGCTGGGAAACAAAGGAAGGCTGCTTATACTCCCTGACTGTGAATTTATAAAAGTTAGATTTGCAACTTTGTCACTTCCTCCCTAAAGAAGGAAACGTCTATCTAACGTTCATCAATCCACACTGCAAAAAGAGGTTTCTTAGTTAAAATATCTTATCCCTTTGGAAGACTTTCTTTAAACAGGCAAAACAATCTGCCATTGTGGTAAGAAAAATGGTCTTAGCAAGAACTCTAATTTTAAGAAAAAAATTCTAGTCACTAAGACATGTTTTTACATGTTACAAATTTTGAGATTATTTTTCTTGCAAGATACAAAATAAATAATTTGTTGAATTTTTTTTCCCCTTAAGATTCAGGTTTTGAAGTGGTTTGAGATGTCCTTTGAAGAACTTCCAAAAACAGTGTTGCTGCTCATCGTGATGCAACAGAAAAATGTCATAACTGTAAATGGCACTACCTTAATGGTGTAAAGCACCGGCAGATGCAGCTCATTTTTACACAAAATATAATTAAAAAGGACAATAGGAAGTGTCTACTAAAAAACTGAAGTACCACACAGATCATTCCACTATTATGAGGAAAGGTATATTTATTTACACTCCAGTAAACAGCAACCCCCGGGTAGAAAGTCCTGAAGACTGAGCTGCTGCACATGTAATGTCCAGAGAGAAAAACAAATGAAGAAGAATGGCATAGTCATGTACCATGTCACGCACAGTGAACACGCTGCAGACATTCAGCTTGCATCAAGCGTTCATAAATGTTCCGACTCCGCTTTGGCTAAAGTGGTGAAGAAGTCATTCTCCATGATAAAGATTTAAAACCATGACCCTCCACGCTGGTGTTCATCATGCAGAGCTGTAGAGCTCTGTTTATGACAGATGCTGTGAATAATGGAATAAAAAAGCTCTGAAATGCATGAGACGAAAATGGCCACGTCTACTAGATGATTTGGTAGGTTTTCTTGTGAAAAGGGCTTAACTCCTTTTCCTTAGATTAAAAAAAACCTTTTTCCTTAAGATCACACAATATATTCTTCATATTTGGAGATCAGTAACATAACAGTTTGTTGCAGAGCAATAGCAAACACAGGATAATCACTACCTAACCAGCTTCTTTAGTCGTGCTCTAATTCAAGCACAGTGTTTAGTCTCTTATGCTGGTCAAAAAAAAAACTTTCCAATCAACCATCTTCATTTAAGAAAGACATTAGCAGCATTCAGTCATCCACAATGAAAACTTCTTAAGGGTTATAAAGTCATTATCAGTAAAAATAAATATTAAAAAATATTAGCGGAGATGGCTGCTGTTTCTTTCTGTACCGATAAGCGTTGAAAGAGGTCATATGCATGTGTTCCATGCTCTGCTTAACTCAGACGTGCCCCATTGCTTCACTGCTTACCATAAATAAAAAGACTACAGATCCAATCTGATTCCAATTACATTGGCCATCTTTTGGATGGGGGACACAACTTTAAAGAATTCTACCAAAATTACCTCTGTTCTGTTTTTTTTTCCTTTTTAAACTTTGATAATTTTTTTATTAAATTTTATTTAGATTGTTCTTGTTAGTAGTTTGTTTGCTACAATGGTGTGGGGCCATTTAAAAAATACAAATATTACAAAATTTATGAGGCAAAAGTCTGTTTTCTAAGAAAAAGAACTAAACAACAAAAACAACAAAAGAACAAAAAAGAACCAATATCATGTTTCATTATCAGACGTAAAGCGCACTACTTTAGCATTGGTTTCACTAATAAGGAAAAACTCAGCATTTTATTGAATCAATATTATTTTATTATAAGTAGGCTATAAGGACATTGAAACGAATTTGCAGAAAACTGGGCCTCTTCAGAAGATTGTGGATGGAGGTTTACACAACCAGCTGTATTTTTTTTATATATATGAAAAGAATATATAAATTAGAAAAAGCATGGCTTTTTCCTTGTAAAATTAAGACAGAGTGTAACACACTTTGCAGGTAGTTTGCTAAGGCTAATGTTATTCGTATGTATTTACGTACGACCAGCTCAAAAACCGATGAAATTCACTGAAATTTCAAAACTGAAATTCATGTTGGCGACAAGTAATACGTGAAGCCGATATGCAGATTGCTGGATTGCCGCAACTATTTTAAGTGCCTCCAAGGCTAAATGTTGTTGCTGGTTGTATGTAATTAATGTTAAAGTCCCGTTAGCCGTCACTCACCAAGAGGATGGAGCGCAGACACAACTCAGGAAACATTTGGCATATCAGCCGTAATCCTTACCTTTCCTCCGGGTCCATGCGGCCAAAAAAAAAAAAAAAAGTTCAGCCCTGGCTGAAGAAAAAAAAAATAAGTGAGAATATTGACTTTCATTTGGGCTAATGCTAACTAGCATGAAAGTCATATCTAATGATTGCTGTCTTTATCTTTATGACCTGTTAGTTTTCATTTCTCCAGAGCAGAGAATTTCTTCATTTGTGTCAATGTAATTTTCAGTGTCAGGTAAAGCAGTCTGACAGGTGAGGTGATGTTAGAGCACGCTGCTACCACTTTATGAAGAAGACAGAAGCTCCTCATCAGCTGGGAGTAGAACCAGCAGCCTTAAAGTCACTTCAAAGTTCGGTTACATGTTCAAAATTCTGTTGAACAGGTTTTAAATGTTCCAACGTTGCTATGTTTCATCTCCAGAAGTCATGTGATCATACAGAACACGGTGGCGTTTTGTGAGTTCTGGGTGTTTGGTGTTTCAGGAAGGCAAACTTTGCCGTTTTAAATGTCTGCAGCTCCCCGGTCAGTCAGGGGATACGGAGACACCCAGGTGCGTGACAGTTAATGAGATTTTAACTTTAAGCATAATTTTAAATACTTGCGGCCAACAATAAAATCCAGCCTTGGATGCACTTAAAATACGTGCGGGCGAAAACAGCAATGTGTGTCTTTGCTGCACGTAAATATGTGTGATTTTCCATCATTATTTATGATGCTCGCATGTAAATACATGCGAATAACATCGGCCATGTAAGAAAAAAAAAAACATTAGACAGTACCAGCAATAGTACACATAGATTTACTAAGTCGATGCAAAGTTAGCCACAACCGGAAATAAAAGAAAAGAGTGGTCTTATTTTAAACTAAAAGTACATCATACAGCTCAGTGCATAGAGCGCATTGATGTGTCTAAGTCGCATCAGAGATGTGGTCTTTTTTCATAACCACAGCAAGCAGCACAGCAGTCCCTGCTGCTCACAGCAGCACGAGCTGGGCACTGCAGTGCTGTCCCATATGTCTGGGACTTAATGTCAAGAAATGTACATTTAGAATTCACCAAATGTCTCCAACAACACCTAAAAAGTTGCTAGATTTAACACCAGTTATAGTTTTTAGCAAGAGTTGCCTTGGTGCTGAAAAGCTGTGGAATTCAACAAGTCTTTGAGTTTTGGAGATCCAGGAGACAAACACGTCTTCTTCTGGTGGATTGGTTCATCTTGTATTAGATTAGAGGTGATCTAACCTGTGAAATGTGGTTGACTGAGCTCTCCATACGGCGGAGCTGTGAGGCCTGGATGTCCAGCATTTGCAGCACGTTATTGGCCAGCGTGTTGATGAGGTAAGCCACACTTGCTAGGGATTGGGTGGTGTAGTTCTTTGTTTCCTCCAGTGCCTGTTGCTTGTCTTCGGACTGTAGGGAGGAAACGGATATATTTTAGTCACAAGCATCAAGAAACCATTGGGGTTTGCTCTTGAAGGGAAAAATGATGTAAAATACAGTAAAATTTTCTCTGCTCTTGCTTTCCTTTGACATCCACCTTTGAACATTTTGGAGCAGACATTTCTTTATCTTTTTGCATCAGGAACTGGGTTAAAAAAAAAACAAAAATTAAGCTTTACTTATAAACATACATTGAATTTTCATTATAATGATTTCCCTTTAAAGAAAACATCTTCCATTTTTTAAAGACTTTATTATTTTTGATTAAAAATATTTTAAAGTTTTTGTTGAGTTTAAATGATCAATTATGGCAAACAGATTTTTTTTTAAACAAAGCTATTTAAAAAGAAATAAAAATAAACAAGTAAAAAGCTCTTTTCAAATCACCAAGTGCTTCCATGAGGACAGGAAGCTTTTACTGACTGTGTACTGAGAGAAGTCGAAGACAATGCAACAATTGCAGTCATTTTTTAAAAAGTCTTTCATATGGAAGCAATTAAAACAAAACAGGGAAAAATGAGTTTGATCAAACAATCCTGAGAACAAATTTTTTTGAATGAAATTGAACTAAAACTAAAATAATTTAGAGGTTAAGACAAAGCTTTGCTTCAGGAAAGAGCATTATACAAGTTTATACGGATTTAAGCAAACCAGACTTGAGCTGTTTGGCGTTCAGCCTAATGTCCAGTTTTACTACGCTCACCAAGGAACTCACAAATATGAAACAACCAACATCTGTGTGTTTGCTGGAGCACAATGTAGGTCAGTATGAACTCATTCATGCCCGCGGATGACAAGAAACACACTGACACCCAAGTGTGTGCGTGTCTATCCCTGACTCAGAGCCCTACATTTACAAGCTGAGCTCCAACATCAGCTTAAAGTCAGGACACACAACAAGATTTTTTCTAAGATTTTACCCACAATTCCCAAGTTTCTGATTTTAGTTGGGGACTCGGCATGGCTACTTTACACAAAGACCTGTTTGCATGAAATGTGTTTGGATAAGCAACCTCACCCATCTTAAATCAAATCAGACGTGATTACTTTTGGTCTGAACTAGTTACAGACCCAGCTATAAACATGTGGCACCAATAAGAAAAGAGAGGTCAAAGCAGCGGAAAGAAGCATGACCATCAAAACGAGGCAGGTGAGCAGTGACAGCAGCAGAACGGTGGCAAAAACCACAGAAATGGAAAAAAAAACTGCATTTGTAGCAGAAGCACACGTGGCTGTGAAATGAAAGCAGATGAGCTGCTTTCACAAGGCCTGAATGGTTGCTTTTAGCTGTGATAAAGAATCGCGTAATCTTTAATTCTTTATCAGATGCGGTTAAGTGTGACATCTCTGGACTTCCAGGCATTTCACCAGCTTCACTGACCAACCCCAAACACAAGCGTCTCAAGAGAGTACACAAGAGCTTCAGAAAGAATCAACACACATATAACATGCGTATAAAGGCCAGCCTCTGCTTCTGAAAAAGCACAATTCTGTTGCATTTGTGCATAAAAGCTGAAATGTGACAAGCGGAACCTGAAGCTACTTCAACAGATACTGTTGGATTAAGTGTAAATCCAGAAAAAACTGCTTTTTAATGTTAAATTTTGAACCATTACTGACACAAGTGGAGACCAGCTACCATTTGATGAAGGCCATGGTGTTTAAACTGATCTTTGTTCAAAGCGGCAGCAGTGTACTGGTATTTGATTGAATTGACCAGTATAAAACACTTATCAATATTCTTTGTCACCACTGATTTGCTTACAACAATATCTTATTAGAATCCTGCCACTGAATATGTACTCATTTTGTCTTGCATATTCCCTCATTGGTTCTCATAGCGTTGTATCCTCGTAGCTCTTCTTCATGCCCCTTCTTTCTGTCAGACCTCTGATGGCCTGTGAGCACTGACCTACTTGGAGAGCTGCCTTCTCTGGCCTGAGGCGAGGGCAGAGCAACACACACACAAGCTGCTATATATTTTTTCAACTTCCAACTAAATTCATGTACATTAATCATATTCGATCTACACAGAATCATATGCATGCTCTGATTCTTCTTCTGACCCCATTTGTTTTCTCCATGAATACAGATTCCGGCTACATTTCTGCTGCTGTATATTTTTAGGATTCCACTGAAATGCCTTTTAATGTCTAAAGCAATTAAAAAAGATTAAACTCAAGCAGTGAACACGTCATATTGTAGTCACAAACAACAATGCTTTTTGTCACAAAGACCTGCAATTGATTCCAATGTTTTAAACAAAAATGACCAAAGACTCGAGTCTTGTTTCCACTCAGAGGAGTCCAGTCTGCTATTTTGAGCGTTTCCATTGTAAAATGGCCCCATTAAACAGTACCGATCCGTACCTCTAGAGGGCCCCCATCATTTGGAAATACATAAAAAAGTAGAACGGAACGGTTGGGCAGGAGCCGCTACAGCCACCCGTTGATTGGCAGAAAGTGATGGCGACTACAAATTGATGACAACTAATAGAAAGCGCCAATATAGCGTTTATAAGCTAGCGCTCATACTGTAACATTTTTTCCTTTTTACAGCAATATTCTTCTTAGCCACCTGCAATTTCTTTCAAAACAACAATAAATTCCTGTCATACACGCCATACCGGAAGTACGGTGTTGCCCCGCGTATTCGCGTTTCATTATTCCCAGATTTTTTTTTTCTGTCCCGTGACTCTTCCGATTCGTCACAAAAACTCAGACAACTCAAGATGCTTGTATGAAGTTTTTGCATCCTATGGAGGTGCTGCGGTGCTGAGGTGCATCTCTACACAGCAGCACCAACCAAACAGAACACTTGGCTCACAAAATGCAGGACTGCTTGCGGTTCCTAGAATCTCTAAAAGCACAGTTGGAGTTAGAGCCTTCAGCCACCAAGCTCCTGTTTTATGGAATAAGCTCCCAGCTCATGTAAGAGAGGCTGACACAGTTTCTACATTCAAAGTTAGACTTAAAACATTCCTCTTTGGACAGGCTTATTGCCAGGCTAGCTAGTAATCAGTGAATATCTAACTTACTGCTGCACTACCTGACCTGCTGTAATGAAGTTTACCACACTGGCTCTACTCATTCACCCCCCCTACTCACATATTGTCCCTCTTTCCCACTCCCTGATTTCTGATTCCAGGTGGATCGTCTGTGCTCCTGTTTTGGCCGTGACCTCGCCTTTGGCTCCTCCCGCTCCTGTCTTTGGCCGTGACCTCGCCTCGCCTGTGCTCCTGTCTTTGGCCGTGACCTCGCCTCGCTTGTGCTCCTGTCTTTGGCCGTGACCTCGCCTTTGGCTCCTCCCGCTCCTGTCTTTGGCCGTGACCTCGCCTTTGGCTCCTCCCGCTCCTGTCTTTGGCCGTGACCCTCGCCTTTGGCTCCTCCCGCTCCTGTCTTTGGCCGTGACCTCGCCTTTGGCTCCTCCCGCTCCTGTCTTTGGTCGTGACCTCGCCTTTGGCTCCTCCCGCTCCTGTCTTTGGCCGTGACCTCGCCTTTGGCTCCTCCCGCTCCTGTCTTTGGTCGTGACCTCGCCTTGGGCTCCTCCTGCTCCTGTCTTTGGCCGTGACCTCGCCTCGCCTGTGCTCCTGTCTTTGGCCGTGACCTCGCCTTTGGCTCCTCCCGCTCCTGTCTTTGGCCGTGACCTCGCCTTTGGCTCCTCCCGCTCCTGTCTTTGGCCGTGACCTCGCCTTTGGCTCCTCCCGCTCCTGTCTTTGGCCGTGACCTCGCCTGTGCTCCTGTCTTTGGCCGTGACCTCGCCTTTGGCTCCTCCCGCTCCTGTCTTGGCCGTGACCTCGCCTTTGGCTCCTCCCGCTCCTGTCTTTGGCCGTGACCTCGCCTTTGGCTCCTCCCGCTCCTGTCTTTGGCCGTGACCTCGCCTTTGGCTCCTCCCGCTCCTGTCTTTGGCCGTGACCTCGCCTCGCCTGTGCTCCTGTCTTTGGCCGTGACCTCGCCTCGCCTGTGCTCCTGTCTTTGGCCGTGACCTCACCTTTGGCCCTCCCGCTCCTGTCTTTGACAGTGACTTTGCCTCTGGCACCTCCAGCAACCCCAGCTGTTTCCACAACTACCTACTAGATGAAGCCCATCTGCTACACTATTCAAACATCTCTTTGTTTATTTAATATTTAGCTGTTATCTTAACCTGTAGCTGTTTATCTACACGTGTTTGTTTATTAGACATATACTCGTTATTCAACCATGTAGTTATAGAATAGATCATGCATTTATGACTGGATGTCAGTTAAACAGTTGGCCAGAAGACACCGTCACTATTTGAGCCTAAATAATCAGTCACTGAAAATGACAAACTCCGGGTCGGTGAGCATCTCTGCCTGATGCGTTCACTGACCTCCGGACATATGGGGCAAAACAAAGCAGTTCATCAGAGAAAAGGTCAAACACCAGAAGAACTGTGAGCAATTATAACTGATTGTTTTAATTGTGTTGACACTTTTTCTGACAAAATGATTTGTTTTGCTGCAAATTGTACAAAAATGAAAAAATAAAATTGTAGCGGACTGAATTAGGCCTTGTGTCTGTTTGGGCATGCCAAGATCCAGACCTCAGTGAACGCATCAGGGCCCGGGGTTCTGTCATTCAACTGGTTGTCGGAGATTTTAAGGAAATAAGGGGAGGGATTGTTGAATGAGACGGAATGAAGGCGTTTGAGGAGCATAGCTCCACTAAGAGATACAAAATAGAATAAAAAAACAACTTTTGGTGAGCATTTCTTTTGCTGTTGTTGTGAGTTGTCGGTGTATGCTGTTGGTTATGGTTTAAAATCATTTTTTTCAAATCAAAATCAATCAGATCAAGTCTCGGCGTCTCAGGGAGAGAGGGTCGAAACAGCATCATTATCTCAATATCACGAGAAAAGAATTAAAAAAAGATATGCTGTTACCAGTCAGCGACCAAAATACCCACATACATGACACCTCAAGAATCACAGTGGAAAACTAATTTGTTCATGAGTTCATCTTAATTTTGCCAAATTTGCAGCATTTAATTCAATTTTAATGTAATTATATTAATGTGTCATGTGCTCAATGCTCTGAATTTATTTAGATTTTACCATATTACAGACAAATGTGTCTTTTTAAAAAAATAGACACTAAAAAGAAAAAAAGCAATGTTAATAAAGTTATTTATAAATTGATTCATTTTTTTCCCGTTTTGTATTTAATGATAATAAGAATATAATGTTTTGCAGATATACTTTTTAATTAGAGCAACTTGACTAATGATAGTTACAGCAGAAAGGGTTAGTTCTTCAAAGGGGGGGGGTGAGGAAAAATTATTTAGAAGCACCGACATATTTAATGAAAAATAAGATTAAAATGTATCCAAATTGTTGTGAATAAAAAGCAGATGAAAAAATGCTGTTTGTAAAAGAGCCTTTTTGTCATATATAAAATATGCTGGGCGAGTCATTCCATTCTGATGCATCCACATTCAAACAAATAGATCCATGAACGTCTTTCTTTTCCTCGTCTGAGCTGGAATCTGAATCAAAACTATGAAAAATGTGTGGCTGGACAGCTCCAATACTGCTCGCCATTTTTTGTTATTAGAAAACTAGAAACTATGTACTAGAAAATGACACAGGTTTCATGATTTTGTTTAAAAACAGCATCATCATAAAAGAGCACTGGAAACGATTATGCAACAGATCAAAAGATGATCAGAGTGGGACTATTGGATTCATGTCAAAGGACCTAAAAAAAGGCAAAGAAAGCTTACCAGAATAATACAAAAGAGAAGATTTTGAAATGTACAAAATACATTTGGTTAAACCGGATTTAGCCTTTCTTGAATCCTATTCAGTGTCACTGCAACGGGGAGCAGATATCCGTTTTTGTGTAACTGATTGTTAACTGGATTTTTTAAATAAAAAAATCATAATTCTGCATCATTAAGCAGAAGAGCTGTTTTTCCTCAGCTACTTAACTTTACAAAAGAATTAGGAGAAGATCCTGTTTACAGGAGCCAGTCATTTACAGAACCAGATTTTTGCTTTCAGTTCTCGAGCAGAATCCCATCAGGTTTGCCAAAGTTCTGGTCTGAAACGCTCAGCCTGCTTCGCCCCCACAGAAGCTGCTCCTGGCACAGTTTCTAAAAGAGAAGGCCGATTCTCCTTTAGCTGTGAAGCCAATCACCATGGTTTTCAACCAAAAATACACACTTTCTCTCAACACGAACGTCCACATTCAGCACGTCCATGTGTTTCCAATGAGCAGCAGGAGGCTGAGCTACGTTAACACCATTTATGCTGACAGCTAAATGGTACCAGCTGTGCAGAACCAGCAAGGTAGAACTGTGTGTTAGGAGAAATCACAGCAAATGAAGCTCATCGAGTCATTAAAAAAGCTCAATCTGACAGGAATTTAGTTCCTGCCTGTTCCCTCCTTTCAATTCTGTTTAATGGTTCAACCTTTTACCTTGAAAGTTTCCAAAAACTGTCATGAGCTTCTCGCAACAATGAAAGTTAGAAGATCCTTTAGGAAGAGCATCGACGGACTGATGGAAACAGGGCAGTAAAGAAACTTCTTCACTGATCCAGCAAATGTTTTTGAAATAAAAAAAGTGAAATGCTGTTAAAAAATCCCTGTACTTAAAAAAAACATGTATTTCAATTCTATTTATATTTATTCAAAGACCAAATGAAAATAAAATAGGAATATTTCTTACTAATTGAGACTTCAATTGTTTTGCAGACACAATCCTGCTCACTCACAGTGAGGCACAAGCCAGACCATCTGCACCGTGAGGCTCAGTGATGCTTCCGACACGAGGAGGCAAAGCAAGAGCCGAACCTGCAGTTACAAGCTCCAAATAAGATTAGGTTAGGTCAATGATGAAAAATATAAATATTTACCTGCTATACCTGCTATTTTCAAACCACGCCAAACCAAAGGCTCGGTTTTTAAAGCATTTACAGGGCTTCATGACCAGGAAAACCAGGGTCAAACAAAATCTAAATATTTAGCTCATCAAACAGGATCAGCACAAACACTGGATTATGTAAAAAAAAAATCCAGTCATCTGCTTACAGCACAAATGTAGGCCATTCACTGGATCCTCAAGTTAGCAGCAATGGACCGGATAAGACGTGGATCCATGAAGAATTTAATGAGCTACAAGTGTTTTTCAACTGAAGTGATGTGGACCCTCAGCATGAAGTAATTGCTCACGCAGACAGAAGAAAGTGCTGTGAGTCACATCAGGAAAGGAAAGGACAGGGATGAAGGGGAAGATGAAAAATGTAGAAAGAGTAAGGGAAGGGAGACGAAAAAAAACACTGGAGGGGAGATTTGAGAAAAGATTAAAGCGAGGATATTTAAGACCCAGTCACAAGATCCTGTAGATTAGTCCACTGTAAACCAGCTTAATTGAAAATATGCAAAACACTTCACATTAATGTGACAGGATTAACAGACTGCCTTTGAATCAACACACATTTAAGTTATTCAGTTTCATCTTCTTTTAATGGCCCACGCCGATTAAAATAATGTTTTTGGTGTTTTTAACATGTTCTCGTGCCATTATTTTGATACTAGAGGACCTATATCAAGAAAACTTAACTCAAAATTGCATTACTGAGTACTTCTTTGTTTTAATTGCTGTGAATCAGGAGCAAACTCTGAGGGGAATTTGTAATAAACTACTGCAAACCTGCGAAACTATATTTTAGAAAGCGATGCAGGTTTTGGGATTTTGTCCAAAAACGGCATAATCATAATAAAAGGACCACTGGGAACACGCTAACAATAGATCAAAAGATGATAGGAGTTGACGCTTTAAGAAATTTTCTCTTCTATCAATAGCAGCAATATTTAATATTTCTGCAAAATCCAAACAAATTTGCTTCTCTTCCCAACACTTTACTGAGTCCCGTTCCTGCTTCTGTGTCCCTGCATCTCCTCCTGACTGACCGGAATCTTCACACCCGCACAGCTAAAGAGATGGTGAACAGGTGTGGGTTTGAGTCAACCGACCAACAGCAGTTGGTCAGCACTAAGCAGGAACATCACCACCAACCAGGTGGAGAGGCTACCAACAACATCTACTCATGACCAACTTACTGACCTGACATTTCAGCTCATAAAGCAGCTTGAGAGACGAGTAAAGACTCAAAGATAAGCAGCACAAACGTGGATCTGCATCTTTAGAATAGTAATAAAAGAGTATATATAATGACCATTTACGATTGATTCTAGCAGGAGGATTAAATAGACGATTTTCACAAGGCCTAAAAAAATTTGCCGAAGTGAGATACAGAAAATGCATCAGAAGGAGAAAAAGCTTGTTAAAGGAGCAAACAGATTGGAGACAGATTTACTATAGGAAAGTTGCATGTTCTGTTTAAACCACTATTAAAAAGTAGCCAATGTGTGATTAAAATAGGCAAATAAATGTTTTTTTCTTTAAATATAACATTTAATTGACAGTAGCATCAATGCGATCCATGGATGACAGTCTCAGCTCAGCTCCCATCATCACCTCCTCCATCTTCATCAGGACACAAGTTATGATCATTTCTGACATCCCGTGAAAATTGGAAAATTGATTATATAGATAAATGATTATACAATTATGTGAAATATATATATATAAAGAAAATAAAAGAAAAATGTAATGTCACTACATGTGGCTCAATAAAGGTATTATGACTTTAAAAAAAAAAAAAAAAACATCCTTAAGTGAAAAACATGGATTTAATGGCGCTCACGATTCCACTTCATCCTCTACATTCAAACTTATAAAAGTGAGTCGCAGCCATGAGCGGAGCTCAGACCGGCCGTAGAAACTGAACGTCCCCCCGGCGTCTGGGCGCTGCGGGCACGGCTGCCGGTCCACCGTGAAGAAACCCTGTTTTTAACAGAACTTGTTGGACTTTTCGGCGGTGCGTGAAGGCTAATATGCCGTCATTCCAGCGCTCTTCCACCAAACCGCCCACTCCTCCCCGCTAGCATCACTACCTCCGGGGAGCCTCTCCTCAAACGTGGCTCTCCCGGCTGTGGCGGCCGGCCGCGCGCCTACCTGGACATAGTTGCTCTCGCAGTACTCCGCGACTCTCTCCAGGTTGGTAAAACTGTCCAGCAGCGCTCTCCGTCCTGCAGGAATTTCTTCCTCCAGCAGCATCTGCAGCTCCGCCATCTTTACATGATTGTTACTACCAACTGCTGAGGCTCGCGCTCACTGGATGCGTCCTGCTGCCTTCAAAGATGCCTGGGAAATACCACGTTTGTGTCGCCGTGGCCGAAAAGTATGTGAACATGCGAAGTCCTCGTGTCATTCACTTTAAATGCGAGGGTTTTAATGAGAGAAGAGGGATCCGGGTCATAACTCAGAAAAAGACTGTCGGACGTACTCAAGCTGACACTGAGATTAGTGATCAAAGTTCCAAAGAGGCCGCAAACGTCTCTTGTCATGTCATTCATCCAAACTGAATAACTGCCTGATATACCTGCTCATGAGCTAAACAGGCATAAAAAAGTTATCACACTTAAATAAACAGCTAACACAGAACCAATAAGGATCTAGGGTAAAACAAAATGAGAAACACAAGCCAATTTCTAAATAACGAAAAATAGAAAACAGTTAAAACATTTAAAAGGACAAATTAGACACATCAGCAGATTAAAAAGGTTTAATTGCAAAATAAACTAGGAAAAAAAAAAAAAGACCAGCAAAACCAGGAACACGTTTTGTCAAATGTTAAGACAAAAGAAATGATACAAAATGACATGCATGTTTTTAGTTATTTATAAAGTAGTATTTATTCAGAAAGTATAGGTTTAGTTAAAGATTCGTTTAAAAATTTGACATTTCCTTAAGATTCTTGTTTTCAGTGCAAACTGTTAGGAACAATTCATTTTGTTTAATTTACAAGCGGAGGAGTCAACAAAATGCATCTTTGTCAAAAGCTGCTGCAACAAAATAACGGATACTTGTTTATGTACGCATACAACACATTTATTTTATTAATTTACAAAAACACTTCTCTGGTAAGCAGTTTTTGTAAGAATATTTGGTACAGTAAAAAATTACACTTATTGAACCACAAAACTTTATGGGATCATGAAGGGGCATGTAGATTTCCTGAATAATCAAGTTTCAGGCAGGAATATCCAGGTTTTCCTCTCCTCTTGGGTATCCCTCCACCTCCATTGTCATTAAAAACTCTACAAAAGAGAAAAAAGAAAATCATGATCAGAAATGACATCCGCTTTAGTGCCACCCTGTGGCTATTTTACATTTTTACACCGAAAGAAACTCCTCAGACATCAAATTAGCAGCGCAAAGTCTGCTTGACCCTTCAGCATTGCATCTGATGCATTATTTTAATCAACATCTTTGCCTCTTATCTGTTTTATTGCAGCAAATATTCTACAATTTAGTTTCTACAGTCTATAAACTTTTCATGTGTAAATAGTTTAGCTGCATCACACCAGAAAGAAGAAAGAGCTGGAATGTCAGCCTTCTGCACCTTCTGTGTAATCAATGTCGGGCCGAGTGGAGATGACAGCCCAGGCCAGACCCACCAGCAGTGCCACCACCAGGTTGACTGCAATCCAGGGCCGCAGGATCTGCTGCTCTGACCCAGGAGGCCTGCAAGGATCAGTGTGATAGTGAGCAACAACCTTAAATAACATGCTGAGAAAAAGTTAAAATTTAAATCCTTTTTAAGTTTGTAACTTAGATAAGTTAAAAAAAATCTAAATATTTGTTTTTACCAGAGAGTGTCATTGGCGGTAGGATAAAGGTTGATGCGATCACTGGTCGTCTGCTGACTCAGCGACAAAATCAGAGCTATAAAATACACTAAGCAAAATGCAAAGATCTTAACAAAACTGTATAACTTCATCAACACAATCAATGCTGTCTGAACTCACAGAATGAAGCCAGGGCTACAGGGTCCAGGGTGAGGAAGCCTCTCAGGGCCATGGAGGTTTTGGCCAAGTTTACTCTGGAAACAAGAAAAATCCTTGTTTTTGTTACACAACTCAATGCTGATCTCCACAGAGGGTACTACTTTATCACAGAGGTTAACCAGGTGAAACAGGAAACACACACCAGCACAAGGTGTGGGTTTGTCCACAACTTCTGGTTCCTCAACTGGAACCAGAAATACCCCATATTGCGAGAATATTTTATTTTTTTAACTGGCAACCCTAACAGTTATGTTTTTTTCACATTATTAGATTAAATAAAAGTTTGTCCAACAATTCTGAACACTTTTGGGTTGGGGTTAGGGTTGAGGTAAACTGGATAATTTCCGCTTCCAGCTGATGTCAGCCTGCCTCCTCTCATCATGACCAACTGCAGAATAGAAGGGAGTTTAAACCTCATTAGGAAGTGGGCTTTTGAGGTAAACAGCGCGGTAAGGCAAGTCTGGCTATCTCTAGTTGGTACCACTTAGACTCCCACGCAAGTTCTGACTCTTTCAACGAGTTGGCATGTAATGTTCCAGTAGTTAGAGGTAATTTCCATAGATTGGGCCGGTGAGGCACCTTTATCAAACCAGTGCACTGATGCAGTTTGTAGTAGAGCAGAAAGCAACTAGAATGAGAATTAACATCTCCAAGTCTCAGGTCATGGTCTTTGACCATAAAATCGGTAGTTTGCTCTCTCTGAATAGGTAGGGAGCTCCTGCCGCAAGTGCAGGAGGTAAAGTATCCTGGATTCTTGTTCTGTGAAAGATGAGGGAAAGTTGGAGTTTGAGATTTACTGGAGGCTAGGTGCAGTAATGCGGTCGCTGTATCAATCCATTGTAGTGAAGAAAGCGCCGAACGGAAAGGCACAGCTCTCGATCTACTGGTCAATCGATGTTCCTTCCCTCACGTATGATAGCAGGCTTTGGGTCATGACTAAAAGGATAAGATCCCAGAAAGAAGCGGGTTAAATGACTTTCATTTAACGGGTGGCTGGATGCCTTTCTGAAGAGGTATTCCAGTTTTATCCCATTGAGCGGAGGCCTGTGGCAGACCCAGGACCCGAGAACTCCTTGGCGTTCTCCTGGCAGAACTGGAAGCAGTTTCTGTCAAGAGCATCATCTCTGCTTAGGCTGCTGCATATACAACCCTGCTCCAGATAAATGGAGAAAGATGGAAGGATGCATCCCTGATAAACCTTTACACAGACAGAAATTCTATTAAACAGCTTATAAATGGCTACAAATGAGTCTGATGACTAAACGGTCTGATAGTTATGATGAGGAGAGTTACTGAACAGAATTAAATTAGGTTTGTTAAATTTAAAAAAATTGAGTTAAAGAAGATATTAATGTCATATTTGATCTTAAAAAAATATACATTTTTTGGTAAATATTCTCTTAGTATTCCACACACACCTGTCGAACGCAGACACTGTGCTGACGGCCAGCAGCAGGTAGAGCAGCGACTGAGCGGGGTAGGCCAGTGAGTGGTACTGCTGCAGCAGGTTGGCCAGCGTGGTCATCTGCTCACCAGCCAGCACGTAAACAACAATGATGTTCCACACGGCGTAGCCAGCCAGGAAGCCGTGACAGAACAAACCGATGACCCTGCAGAGGAGATGGCCCCACACAGAACAAATGATGCTGTGGTCTGATCTGTGTTTATGAGGACTGAGATGTTTGGATTTTCACAGTTCTAACAACTTTTGCTCTTGGTAAGAACTTGGTAACGTTATTTTCCTTGTCCAAATCTTGTGTACAGCTCTTTAAAATATGGCAGCATAACTAAAGAACGTGCTTCTTTGGGATGAGCAGTTCAGCTTATTATCTGTGTTCACAAACAGTTTTGTTTCTGCTAAAACAGGTTTGCATGAGATGACTGTTTTTGTGCATGTGTACCTAAAGCTGCTGTGAACTTTCAAAGCCACGTCTCTGGTGGTCCAGATGTGTCTGGGGTCCATGTAGTCGTCCATGAGCTCTGAATGTCGCAGCTGCTCCACACGATCGGCATGGAAACGCCCTACATACACGCAGCCTTGTTATCAAAACCTTTTAAGTTAAACTTGAGGGATAATTTTAAAGACCCACTTCAATGAAAATGGGGGTTTTCTTTGTGTTTTTAACATGTTCTTGTGCTTCTTTCTTGTGATGGAGGGCATATATTAAATAATTTATTATTAAAACTATGGGGTAAGATAGCTGTCAATAAGAAACGTATTCATAAAGAAGAAGTTGTGCACAAATTAATACTTTGTGCACAACTTTTTCAGAAAAATATGAATACAACATTTCTCCTGATAACAAACTGTCAAAAATGTGTCACAGAGTCACAGGCATATACATGGAGTCCTAGAACATCGGTTAAACTGAGCGCGCCTCCGCATTGCGACTCATTTGTTAAACTACAATAGAATCAAACTTTTTAGAATGTTATTGATCCCATGGCAGGAAAATTATCTTAATACCATAGCTCTCCTGCTAAGCTAACTCTGAGCTAAAGTATGCTAACTGGCAGCCGACCGAGGTTATAGTTAAAAAGAAAGAAAGAAAAATCTGAAACAGAAAGAAAGTTGGGTATTCTGATCTTTCTGTCTTCTTCCATTTTGTTTTTTTAATGTTTTGTTTTGTTTTTCTTTTTACTGCCACAGCAGTCGGCTGCCAGTCAGCATACTTTAGCTCCAAGTTAGCTTAGCTCTTTTTGTTTCATTATAAAATCAAGCAATTTTGACAGAAATGTTTTACTTGTTTTATTTTTTTGTTTACATCTAATGAGTGAAGTGGCATGTCTGCTACTTCCTTTTTAGTTATTTTTACCACTTCTGGTTCTAAAACAATCCGCCGCAGCACTGTTTACACAATCGCCTGTTGACAACCACAAAATGCGGTGGGATATTGCTGTATTTTGATCTGTTTTTTTTAATTTTCAACAGAGCTATGGTAATCAAGATAATTTCCTGTTATGAAATCAAAAACATAAAAAAAATGTTTTTTATATTAGTTTAATAGAACCTAATAGAAAAAAGAAAACTTAATAGAACAACACGCATGCGCAGTTTGAAGAATCAATGTGAGGACTCTGTGTATATGTCTGTGACCTTGTGACATATTTTTGACAGGAGAAATTCGTATTCAAGACAAAGAGAAGTCGGATTCAAAAGAGACGTGTTAAACATAAAACTAAATGTTGTAAATAGTGTTCACTTCTATAGTGCTTTTCTACCTTCATTGAAGGCCCAAAGCACTTTACAGTCATGGTCCCATTCATCCATTCACACACACATTCACACACTGATGGCGGCTCTGCTGCTGAACACTGGCGCCAACCTTCCATTAGAGGCAATATGGGGTTCAGTGTCTTGCCCAAGGACACTTCGACACATGGGCGGGCAAGGTGGGAATCGAACCTGCAATCCTTTGATCAGAGGCCGACTGCCCTTTCCACTGCTCCACGGCCGCCCCCACAAACTAATATTTTCATAAGTTGTGCACAAAATATAAATTTGTGCACATATTTGTATTTATGAATATGACTTTGTTTTTATGAATATGCTTCTTATTGACAGCTATCTTACCTCCTATAAATCTGCATTTTTGTTTATTTCTTTATTTAGCTTGAGATGGATTATGAGCAGATGAACCCCTGCGGTTTAAAAAAGCTCAGGTTTGTGACACAGCAACTACAATGGGCGGACAAAGTCTCCATGCTCCATTAGAATTCTGATGCGGTTACTTGTAGACAAATAGATCCATCAATATTTTCCTTGCCATCTGGCTCAAACTACACTAATCCTAGCTCGGGCTTGTGAGGTGCTATAAGTTAGCAGAAGAAAGTAAACAAAGGAATGCTAACATATCAATGTAGGGTTACTTCACCATCAGTCCTGCCCACGACCCAGAGGTGAACTTCTGACAAACTCCTGCCATGTTACAAAAATATGTCTTAAAAAACACACACAGACTTTTTTGTATCTTGCCAAAAACTTCATAGTTATAATTAAAAGTATTATTTTACAATAGATCAAAATATAGTTGGAGTGGGAGGGACTTTAAAAATAATAGTTTGACTTTGTCAGGTCTCAAGCTGCCATCTCCCCCTTCGACCACCAGAGGGGGCCTTCTCCTGAGCATTTACTTTTTCCTGAGCCTCATCTGCACTTCAACTCCTATCAGCCTCTGCACTCCTTTCCCAGGTCTCACCAGCTGTTCCTCATCATCAAAATCACTACACACAGAATTTTTTAGCCTTTGTCCTGCCTTGCCCATGTCTGTCTGATCTCTCTATTAAACTAGTTACATATGGATCTTATTCTCTTCATTACAGACAATTTCCCTTCCATGAGCTTGATGCATACTATCTTTATTTGAAACCATTGAAGATTGATCTTTCCTTTCTGCTTTCCTTTCCTTCTGCACCTTACAGGTGTGTGTTTGTGCATGAACACAAACTGAATGTGTTCATTCTAAAAATTCACTCACGATTCCTCTCCACAAAGACTTTTCCAAACGGCTGGCTGTGTCCGTGAGGAGCAGAGAACAGGGAATTTGGTGGGATGGGAGACTGGGATTCAGTAATGATGTCATCTTCTTCAGCTTCCGTGTCATGGCTGTAATGCTCCGTGGCTTTTGCCTTCCTGCAGGACCATTGAGAAAAAAGAAAGTTAAGCTTAAAGTTGAACTGCACACCTTTGCTAGAGCAAGGCCTGCAACAGCAGTCAGTCATTCCTGGATTTGCGATGATTCAGTGATGCTGATGTGAATTTAATGTGAGATTTGGATGGTTTTGGATTCATAATAAAACCTCTTTCTCAATCATAATTAGAGTTGATGGTTGAAGGTTGTCCTTCAGAGAATCACAAAACCTTTCTCGTTGGACCTTCTGGTTTAGAAACTTATTTTTTAGTTCAACTCTTTTTGGAAGTTGGGAAGTGAAGAAAATTGAATAAAAAACCTGGATTAAAAGGAGGAAATGTTTAAAATTCTAAATATATTATATTATATATTTATTAGAGGTTTGGAATTTGCAAAGAAAATTTGTTTTTATGAATTACTGGATGATCAGAACTGCAATGTTTGTATGCTTTTAGTGTGGAAACTGATGTGAAATCAAGAAATGACGAAAAGCAAGCAGACCAAGAGGCATCAGAGAGCATGATGTTTATCCTGTTTTTTTATGGCCCTGTTCCCTGCAGGACTGTTTTTGCTGACCATCAGTCAGAATCATGTCCAGTGAGAGTTGGGCTCCATCAGGGTTCCTGGTTTCTGACTCTAACATTCACTTACACTTTTCAAAGCAATCTGCATTGCTAAGGGTTTTTAACAATATCTTCCAGCCAACTGACGATGGGAACTGTTGTCCTTCTTTTGCTGGACTTGTCTGCAGCATTTGACACTGTGGACCACAAGTCTTTACTGTCCAGGTTAAAAGGTTTGGTTGGGATTTGTGGTACTGCACTCAACTGGCTAGCATCCTATTTGTCTGACAGGACTGTGTGTGTGAGTATGTCTGGATCCTATTCTTTAACAACTTTGCTGCTGTTTGGGTTCCAAGAGGCTCTATTTTACAAACGATTTTACAGCACAAACAATACTTCTCACTGAGCGAGGCTCCATGCGTTGCTTAAGACGCAGGTGGATGATTGGCAATGGGATTCAGGTGAACAGCATCCGGGGAGTACTTACTGAGGGTGCTGGGAAATGTAGTGAGTAAATAAGCAAGGGATGGCTCCCTCCCAGTGATCGGGGGGGGGGAAACAGAGCTCTGACTCCTTACAGGAGTGAGAGTGAACTCACAACACCAGTTGACTTCAGGCCTGCATTTACCTCTTCCTTTTTGTTCTTCTGGTGACAGCAACACTTGTTTCTTCCCCCTCCATCACTGCATCTGAGCTGTGGCCGTTTGCCAGCTCAGGTCGCTCTACTTCCTGGTCTGACACGACAGGAAAAGTTTGGGAAACTTTTAGCACCCAAATTTGTCATTGTAAACACAGTGAAGCAACAAAAATAAAACTTTGAGAAATACACATTTTTATAATCTGGTTGATAAAGGCAACAGCAAAACAGGCAAAAAGAATTTGAAGAACGTGATCCATTTTCTTTGGAGAGAAAGGTCTGAGTGAGTACAGCACAGCTTTAGGCTCCGGCCTGTTTGTCTATGATCATCCCTATGTCCAGAGCTTGTGCTCACTGTGGTTGTTTGTCATTAAAACTACAGCAAAAACAACAACAACAACAACAACAAACAGGCACAGCCATAAGTAATAGCCTCAAGTGTCAACAGAAAGATTGAAGTGGAACCAGTGATAAACTGTTCAGCAGAACCACATACTTTTATTGAGATTAGATGAGGAATGTTATTTTCAAACATGAAACTTCCATCGAGGTGATATGTGTTGCTGAGTGAAAAGATTGCACTTTCTTTACTGTATTGCTTCAGATTTCTGCAAGGTAAGTAGTGGGAGAGGTGCATTATGGGAGAGTTTAATGTCATCTAATTTTTGGAGTTTGTGGTTTTGTTCATTTTAGCTGTCAAATATGGTCAAATGTTAATGCAGTAAAGGTGAGGGTGTTGCAGTGAGCTCATGGTGCCACACATCTTAAACAGAGCTAAAAAGTTGTTTGAGTTTGCTGTGCCACATTGATAAATACATGACTATGTTCCACTGGATTTTTGAAGGAACTGTTTGGTTTATAGTTTGTGATGCGTATTTATGTCTATAGGATGTATACTGATGACACCGTGTGTCAACTTCATTGATTTGAAGCAGCATCACAGAAGAAAGCTCAGGTTTGTGACACAGCAACTACAATGGGCGGACAAAGTCTCCATGCTCCATTACAATTCTGATGCGGTTACTTGTAGACAAATAGATCCATTAATATTTTCCTTGCCATCTGGCTCAAACTACATTAATCCTAGCTCGGGCTTGTGAGGTGCTATAAGTTAGCAGAAGAAAGTAAACAAAGGAATGCTAACATATCAATGTAGGGTTACTTCACCATCAGTCCTGCCCACGACCCAGAGGTGAACTTCTGACAAACTCCTGCCATGTTACAAAAATATATGTCTTAAAAAACACACACAGACTTTTTTGTATCTTGCCAAAAACTTTATAGTTATAGTTAAAGGAATTATTTTACAATAGATCAAAATATAGTTGGAATGGGAGGGACTTTAAAAATAATAGTTTGACTTTATCGGGTCTCAAGCTGCCATCTCCCCCTTCGACCACCAGAGGGGGCCTTCTCCTGAGCATTGACTTTTCCCTGAGCCTCATCTGCACTTCAACTCCCATCAGCCTCTGCACTCCTTTCCCAGGTCTCACCAGCTGTTCCTCATCATCAAAATCACTACACAGAATTTTTCAGCCTTTGTCCTGCCTTGCCCATGTCTGTCTGATCTCTCTATTAAACCAGTTGCACATGGATCTTATTCTCCTCATTACAGACAATTTCCCTTCCATGAGCTTGAAGCATACTATCTTTATTTGAAACCATTGAAGATTGATCTTTCCTTTCTGCTTTCCTTTCCTTCTGCACCTTACTGGTGTGTGTTTGTGCATGAACACAAAAGCAGCATCACAGCTATGAACAAAAGGATCCTCATGCAGTGAAATGGCCGGGCGAAGAAAAAAAACAACAAAGCTCCAAACTAACATTCTACAGAAATGCAGCCTATAGAAATCTTTTTTTTAAGTTTTCAATAAAATGTTTTGCAGTTATGTTCTGTTTTCTGGTCTTGTATTCTCTTTGTCAAAGTCTCATCAGCTACAAGCTTCTAAGCATCATCAGCTGTTTTCATCTAAGTCAATCATCCTCATCCTCATTGTATTCAAGTGTCTAGTTTTCAGTTAAGCCTTGGAAAGCCATTTGTTGTTTGCATGTTAGTCACAGTCTTTGTTCATTGCAGAGCTAGTTAGGTTGAAATTTCAGGCATTTTGTGGTACAAGCACCAAACTTGACATGCTTACAATCCCCTCTTTCAGAATTGAAATGCAGGAAAATGAAATGCAGTTTGAGTTTATTACAATTTAAAATTTTCATCACCCTGGTCTCTTGCATTGTTGGGATATAAACAGCTGAATCAATGAAGAAATTCCTTTATTATTATTTTTTTATTTATTTGATTTTTAAACTGTTTATTTTTTTAATCATCACTTTAAATTGTTATATTTTGCTGGCAATGAAAGAAACTAAATTCAAAGTGATGCTGGAGTCATGCACACAATTCTGATGCTGTCTCAGAGTCCTCCTCCTCTGAATGGTGTTAGTAACAACACAGACTCCATCTGCCCCTCATCAGAGGAGACAGTCTGTTGAAAATGCTCTTGTTGCTGATTGTTTAACTAAAATAGATCAAAAATAAAAAGTCTGTGAAATTAAAGACATTAGCAAAGTCCTCAGCACCTATTGTTGATGTCTTCTTCCTTTTCTTCTTCTTCTGTGGTGCTGGCTCCTGCAGATCCGGGGTCAAAGGGTCTCTGCGGGCAGAGTTGCTCCTGTTGGTCATGTTCTCCATCTCCACCTCCAAAGCAACTAAAACAGCAGAGAAAAACAGTCCAGAGCAGAACAGATGACAGTGTGGCTCTACAGGGACGGTTGGCTCACCTTCTCTCTGCTCCTCTGCTTCACTGATCTCCTTTTTCACCTTCTTCTTCTTGCTTTTTACAGTTGGCATTGTGATGTTTTTTGTGAGCTGAAATAAAAAGGACTAAAGGTTTGCACGTGCATGAAGTCAACAACTTAGATCTCTGACTGTTGAGGGATCTTCTGAATGTGATTTAGGTCAGCAAATGAATGTTTAATGGGATTTTAGAGCAATCAGGTGATGGCTGTTAGAGATAAATGGATTAGTCTGAACTCTAAGGACAGGTGGTTGAGCAAAGCTGCAGGAAATGTGCCACAGTTTGGTTGTGCTCCTAATTCAAAGTTAGCTCTGTTTTCATTTTAAGTGTTTTTCTATATGTGAAGCTTTAAATGTGTCTGATATAAAATAACTAAACTGGATTAAATCTGAATCCCAAAAAGTTTTCTTTTCATTTATTCAACTACACAAGAGCAATTTAGGCTTTCTGAATTTGTTAAACACACTAATCCTAAAAAGTCAAACATGGATAACTCGGCATGGTGTAATCAGTGATGACAATGATAGAAGAAAACACAAACACATCTAAAGAAATGTTTAATATTTTCTCAAATGTTTTTTTTTGCTCTTTGTATTTACTTATTAGTAAATGTTTGACAATAAAAGTTTTCTAAATAAATGCAGACATTACAAAAGGTGCCTGTCCTCTCAAACATTCTGCATTTTTACAATAAAAGATATTTAGACAATATAGATAATTGTCCTTCAGAACTAGAACAAATGCCTTAGCAGAATATGTTAATATGTATTCAAAAATTGCTTTAATTGAATTTGAAAACAACAATTTGTGCTTAAATTAACATCTAACTAGGCAATAACGGCCAAGAAAATCTGTTTTTCAATTATTTTACTCAGTTGTTGCTGAACTGGAGTTCAGAAGTGGAGCAAACCCAACACTTTATTACATCAATTATACAAGTCTAAAATTAAAAAAAAAAAAAAAAAAGTTCTATTTAGAGTTAACAAGATGTTAAGCATGATCTTTAGAATGTTGACACATTAAACAGGAGTTTTAGAATATAATTTGTGATGCCCAAATAAGTAAAAAAATTCTTAACATTGGAAAAAAAAAACAAATAAATTAAATAGTCAAAGAAATAAAATCTGCCAAAGGGATAGAAAACCTATGAAACCAAGAATTCTTATTTTAAGAAAAAAAATTCGAATCACTAAGGCATGTTTGCTTAAACTGAGATTATTTTGCTTTTAAAAACCTTTGTGGTGAGATTATTTTTCTTACAAGGCATAAAAAAGACATTTTCTCTTGAAGCAAGGGTCTTAGACTTTCTTGCAGTGTGATGTGATGTCTGTCGGTTTTGTTCTGGTTTCTAGTGCCAGCCACAGTCAAAAGAAAAGCAACAACAAAATTAGCTTTAACCACTTTTGATATTGTTCCCCAAAATAGATTATCTGTCAAATTACAATCATTAAAAAATATTTTTTTTGTAAGTAATCTGTCTGTGTTTTACCTGAGTCTGTATTGTGATACACAGACTGTCCTCCTGTGTGTCTGATCCTGTCAAGCTGGTTAGAGTCTCAGGCCGAGTATCAGTCCAAAGACTCCTCTCCCTCCTTTGTTTTAGGTTTCTGTCCTTTTTAATCCCAACGCTTCCTTGAAAGTGACTCCTGGACTCTGAAAAGCTTAAACTGAGACACCAGAGGAGGACGTGAAGTGAGGCAGGAAGAGAGGTGGGAGCTGTGCAGCTTTGAGATTTCTGTCGTCCTTTTAGAGTGACAGCTGGAGCTCAGCTGAGCTGTCAAAGCCTCCAGCAGCTCTGTGATTGGTTCACTGGATGAGGATCACGTTAGTTTGCCAGAAAATATAAATGCATATTTATAATGCATATAATGCATTACATATCTAAATGAAAAAGGCTTCAAATAAAGAAAGGGGAAACTAAAACACTAATTACAGAATCCAATACTTTTATGACAATACATAGAGATAACATACTGTAAGAAACAGATACTTAGAAATGTTTCAGTATCTCTTTTCAGTATTTCAGCTTTCATTGTTTAGTCACAAACATTTGAGAAGTCTCTGTATGTCTTCAAAGCTGAAGATCTTTGATCCCTAAGACAATGCTGCTTCCCTCAACAGAAGGATGTCACTAAGGAGACCTGGAAATATTTAAGGAAACACGTTAACACAGAAAACAATTTACTGTGATGGCAAATGAAGAGATGTATGTTTGTTTGTTTTTTTTTTTGTTTTTTTAATGGTTGCTTTATTTAAACACAGCTCTTTTGGGGCAACTGTTTTAAAAAAAAAAGGCAGTCTCAAAGTGGGAAAGTGTTTGTATAAGTAAGAATAAAAGCTGGAGGGTACATTAAGATTTTAAACCTCCCACAAGATGATGCACATTTCAGTGAGGCCTTGAGTCTTTTAGCAAGAAAGTTTAAGACCAAATCCTGCACCTTTACAAAAAAACGGGTTAGACTCACAAGGATTCAATTAGATTAGTTAACGAGACAGAATTCCAGGTTTTCAATCTCGAGAACCTTTACATCCTTAAACAAAAAAAAGACCTCAAACTCATGAGCAGATGAAAATTTGTAATTGATGAGTCAACCAAATTCCCAAACTAAAAGCTGATGAATTGTAAAATTTCTCATTATTTTTCTCATTCCGTGATTTAAATATTGACTCACGTGATCTTATGGTCAAACCCATAACAAGTGTTGTGAAAACTGAGATTGCAAATTTAAAAAAAAAAAAAAAAAACTGAAATAAGAAGACAAATCAAATCATTAAAAACAAAGGCTTCCTTAATCTTTGAGTGAATTACTCCTAATCACTCACACACCTTTATGCTGACAGTTTATTTTTCATTTCTGTGGTTGTTTTAGGTGAAAAGAGTATCTACACAGCTGTGTTAGAAAAAAACATGACATTAATGAAATACAGTTTTCCTGTATTTTTTTTAACCTTTTTATATTTTCATTCCATGGCAGAATTTCCAGTTACTTGGCTATTTTTCAGAGAATATGAATGATAACACACAAAATTGGGAGCATGGGGACCAGTCTCTGTATAACTGGGGCAGGAGCTTGGTCCAGATAGCAGTAGGTCAGACTTGTTCCCTGTGCATGTTGGACTCCAGCAAGGTTGTCCTTTATAACCGGTTCTGTTCATCGTCTTCATGGACAGAATTTCCAGCCAGGGGCTGGAGGGGATCTTGTTTGAGAACCACAGGATTTCTGATCTTTGCAGATGATGTTGTCTTGACCTCCAGCATGCATTGGAACGGTTTGCGGCAGAGTGTGAAGTGGCTGGGATGAGAGTCAGCACCGTTAAGTCTGAGGCCATGATTCTCAACCGGAGAAAGGTAGTTTGTCCTCAGTGGGTGGATTGACAGGTGCATTGGTGCAGCATCCGCCATAAAGCGGTCTGTTTTGGTGAAGAAAGAGCTGAGCTGAGAGCAATTTACCACTCAATCTTTGTTAAAATAATTCACCTAGGGTCAGGAGCTCTGGGTTGTGACTGAAAAAAGGATGTCCCAGCTGAAATGAGCTTTCTCCATAGGGTGGCTGGGCGCTCCCTTAGAGAGAGGGTGTGAAGCTCGGTCACCCAAAGAGAGCTCAGAGTAGAGCTGCTGCTCCTCTATGTCAAGAGGAGCCAGTTGAAGTGGCTCGGGCATCTGGTCCGAATGCCTCCTGGACACCTTCCTGGGGAGGACCCATCCTGTTTGTGCTTTACATGCTGCCTCTAGGAAACATAATCAGGAAACACAGTATTACTTTTCACTGTTATGCGGATGATACACAGTTGTATTTATCCATTACACTGGACCATAATTGACCACATGGAGAAACTTAATCCTGCATTACAGACATCAAGACCTGGATAACAATTAAGTAGCTCCTTCTAAACCCAGAAAAAACTTAGGTTATTATACTAGGTCCTAAATACCTGAGAGATGCTCTATTTCAGATCAGATGGTCTCCCTGGATTATGTAAATATAGCCAATTCCACAGTTAGAAACCTAGGGGGTTTATTTGACCAGGATTTATCATTTAAGGCTCACATATCACAGGCTTGTAAAACTGTATTTTTTCAGCTACGCAATATTTCTAGGATCAGAAGCATATTATCAAGAAGTGATACTGAAAAACTCATCCATGCATTTGTTAC